>SNQJ01S0016792.1:97099-120555 GCA_010110895.2 Picea sitchensis | reverse complement strand
GGGGCGGGGGGTGTTCCATCACCCTAATTCCTTAATGAAACTATTTTTATGAATTATCCAAAGTTTTTAATTCCACCTTCTATCTAAGTCAAGTGTCATCTCAAATTTAATAAGGGAGAATCAAAGCCAAGGTTCTCCATAATCATTGTACCATCACACACTTCAATTTTAATGAGGGATTAGGTATATGAATTTGGATGCAATTCAACCATGGGATAAGGTGGGATAATAGAGCTAGGTCTAGATGGTAGGCTCATCATTATTCCTCTCGTGGCTCTTGGAGAATCCTTTAAGGAGCTAAGGATGGAAGATTTTTTCATAGCTCGAGTTTGGTGATTTCTTGGAGGAATATCCAACCAACTATTGAGGTAGATTTCTGTGTTATTTATCCTGGGGCCTTTCAGTTCTATTAACAATGGAATGGAATTATTGTGTTAATTCCTCAATCATATTTTGTCTCTATGTGTTCTCTGGTTACAATTTAATGGTGAAAGGGAGGTTCTTAGTGTTGACATTGGAATTTAGTATAAGGGATTGGAATAGGTGGATTATGGAGAGGTTTAATTGGACATTAGGTGAGCCAACACCACACAAGAAGATTCCTCCTTTGTGAAATTGTTGATATATACCATGTTGTTCGATGTCAAGAGTCCCTTATTGTAGACAATAAGACATCCATAATTATTACTACAGGGAAAATTCATACCCATGAGGAAAACCATAGTAATGAGATGGTAGTTATAATGGAAACATTACTACAACAAAAGAAACAAATAGAGAATTTAAAAGTTGTACTTTACACCATCATGTATCATTTTTGGCTAGGGACCCTCAATCAACTATCTTTAACTACAAAATATCCCTTCGTTTGGATGTTGAGGAGAATATGGAGGAGGATATTGTTTATCATATGTCTAGAAAGGTAGATATGGATGGCATGGACTAGGACCCCAACCTTCTCCACTAGAACAAGAGGAATCTTACAACAAGCATGTCTTTAGAAAGTCTCAATTTTTCTTATGTTTTTCAAAGTTGGTCTTTTTCTAGATGTCATTTTCAAGATTTATAATAGTATAATTTTTTGGAAATTCTTTGCAAATGATAATATCATCTTTATCTTGGTTATTTTGCAAGATTTTGGACTTTTTCCTAAATAATAAATTGTGGGGCGATCCTCCTTTTTGTATTGTTATGTTGTCCAATGAAGCTACAACAACTTTCTAATACAAAAGTTAATCATTCTTGTTTATATATATATATATATATATATATATATATATATATAACCAAAGTTTTATTATTGTTTTCAAGTAATAAATTAACCAATGATTGTCTTTTAGATCAGTTCCTTTGTTAGCTTATCTTGAATTTAATCCAAGTTTTTTTGTTTCATTGCATTAGTGTTGAGTGATGGTTAACATATATTATTGATCAAACATGTATTTTTCAATATTTTGACACATACTTAGATGAGATTTATCCATTCTTTCCTAGATAATTTATGTTTTTCTTTTTATCATTGTATCATATGGAGAGAGCGTATTCTCCTTGTATTATATTTTAATAGCAATATTTTATTATAATGTTGTTATTATAATATTGCAATTACAATAATAATATGCAATATTGTAATATTGTAAATGAAATATTTTATTATCAATATTGATATCACAATATTCCAATCACAATGTTAATTAGGTCTATCTCAATGGTTAGAGAGGAGCAATGATATCCTCCCCACTCAGTTTCAAGTTTCCACTTGTGATATGTTTCACCCATATCACCCTTCATGATACCATTGTTATTGAGGTTGTGAGTCATGAGAAATATTTCATGACATGACACTTATAAGTAAAAAGGTGGCTTATTAGTTACATGTAAAAAGTGTTAATCACGATATTATAAGGAAAGGTACCCTATAGTTTTAAATGAAAATAGTCATCAATCAATATTTAAACCAATAATATTGTAACTACATTCTCAACTAAGGAGAGACTCCCCTTTCAACTTATGCATTTAAATGCGATTATATGTTTTATTTGTTCTTGGAGAACAGATGATGATGTTTTTGTTGTTTTATATTGAAAATAACCAATAATGTCCTTTGGATCACTTAATTTTGAACATGTGGACTTGTTTTTGGATGGTTAAAAAGCAAAAAAAAATTGACATACTCAAATAAAAAAGCATTGCATGGTGATGACATGTTGTTGTCTTTGTTAATAAAGTTTTATGTGGAAACATTTAGTTACCTCATGCATCAAAAGGGGTAAACACGTTGCCACAAGCTTCGTTGACCTTTATTAAGTGGGATGGGTCACAACTAATTAAGAAAATTAAGTTCTCACTATAATATGTTGAGAATGTTCAAATAGATACTCTAGTGTTCTATGAGTAAAAAAAAATTAGAAGTGATCAACGATATTGAATCTTATGAGTCAATACATCTTAATATGGCTGAAAAAATGAAATTTTAGTCCATAAGATAGGTTGGAATATATTATAAAGGAATTCAAACTACTACACATATGTTTAAAGGGAGGAGACTACAAAGCCTTAGGTCTTGTCAAAAACGTAACGAACATAGTGTTATTAAAGGAGAGATGTTGGAATTTATCGTCTTCACTATGATGGTGAAATAACAACTATTGTCTTGTGACACATGCTCATCCTTGTTGCAACTCAAATGTATAGTTATTTAGTCAAATATAATAAATATTAAATGAAAAAACATTTTCTATGTTGAAGGTGAAGGGAATAAAATGTTAGAAATCATAGGTGAGTTGTAGAAGTAAACAAATATATCTAAGATAGGAGTCAATAGTGGTAATAAACATTAAATCACATCACTTACTATGTGTCTTCATCACATGTATTTCAAATTATCATATCATTCACTACATGAGATCATTAATTTATACTAGAGTGTCTAGCCAATTTCCCCCATATCATGGTTGATATGCTCAATTTGATCACTCAAGGTGTTCCCAAATGGTTGAGTAGGTATACAATTATCATGCCTAGTCAAACATAGACCATTGTAAACAATATGGAGGTTGGTTACTCATTTGCACTTACCAACAGTGTATGAACTTCAACATAATCAACATAACAATGTGCTAGCCACACAATGCACTAATTTGTCTTAAATTGGGTTTACACATTCCAACACCCCTCCAAAACACAACTTGGATGAATTAGGAGGTGACATTAGCAAAGCATCCCCATAATTACAACTTCTTAAAGCCCCAACTATGTCAAAAAAATAACAAATTTTTATTCTATAAAAGAATTTGTTAACATACCAATAATTTGATCATTAATCCTAGAGTAACCTAGAGTAGACAAGGGACATCACATCCTCTTCTACCAGATATATGAAATAGTGTGTAGGAAGCTATACATGCTTCATATTGATATGTGCAATTTTCAAGGTTGTGAGCCACTTTTATTTCACTTTGATTGTCACAAAACACTATAGTAGATTCCTAGAGAGAAAATCCATGCTCACCCATGTTGGTCACTATAATTGCTTATTTAACTAAACAATCAAGTGCTACATAAATTGTCAACCCAGGGAAGTCTGTTTATTTCAAAGGTAATCACACACTATATATGCTCAATCTCAAAAGCAATCTAGAGTTGTAGTAAAAATACACTAATCACACATTGCCTTGAACAAACTGAAGTTCTACTTTGAATTACAAGAAAGCAACCTACCTATTGCAGAGTTCAAAGTTTAAAGAAATAATTATCCAAATAATCCTGGATTACATTAAGAAAATAACAACCTAGGAAAGAAATCCTTCAAGATACTGCAAAAGGAAAGAGCAACTATTCTGTAACAGAGAACATGACCCTATTCCCCAAGAAGGAATCTTTAGCACTTGTTTCCGATCATCACACTTTCATGAAATCATTACTAATCGAAATGATTGACACACACTGAAGGCTAACTATCTCTTAACAGAGAACATGACCCTATTCCCCAAGCAGGAATCTTCAACACTTGTCCCTGATTATCACGCTTTCATAAATTCACCAAACAGGATTGCTAACTAGAATGATTAACAGTTACCCAAGCATGAATCATATGAAAATAATGTAACAATCAGTAAAGCAGAGTTTTAGCCAAGACAGAGTTCAGTAAAGTAGTGTTTCAGCAAAACAGAGTTCAGTAAAGTAGTGTTTCAGCAAAACGGAATTTAATCAAGGCATGAACAGAAATAACACTAACACACTAAAAAGCTAATGGGTGAATCTTGTGAAGAAGGTGGGCCCTCCCTTCTCACAAAATTCCCCTGAAATGAAAAGGACTAGAAAGAAATGCTCAGAACAATCTTTTATTCATCCGTCAACTGTATCATGTTACAATGTCTGAAGTAAACACGTCCTTCTCTGTAATTCCTTTCTTAGCAAAAAGTCCCCCTCTAATGATGATTTCCTCTTATTTAAAGAGGAGAATCCTCTCGATACAATTGATCATCAAATTACATGTGCACATCTGAATCCTATTCTTAGTCAGATCTGATCTCTATACTGGAATATGATATCTTGGTCTCCTGTAACAGAATGCTATTACAATAGTTGGGTGTAGCTGTTACGGCCGGTGTAACAACTTCTTTATTTATCTTCTTGTTACTATTGTTGTCTACTGTTTCAGCATCACAAATCATGGGCTGTTTCAGCAACGGGATTTGCGTTCTGACTGTTTCAGCAATGTGGTCTTGAGCAGCAGCGATGGTTAATTTTGGCTCAAGGTGCGGCTGTTGTGGTCAATGTAATAGCTTCTTCTTTGTGTGAATTGTTGTTTCAGCATCGTAGACCACGAAGAGTGTAACCGCTTCTTCTTTGTGTGAATCGTTGTTTCAACATCGTAGACCATAGAGAGTGTAACAACTTCTTCTTTGTGTGAATTGTTGTTTCAACATCGTAGACCACAGAGAGTGTAACAACTTCTTCTTTGTGTGAATTGTTGTTTCAGCATCGTAGACCACAGACTGTTTCAACCACTGGGTTTGCGTGTTGACTGTTTCAGCAGCGGGCCTTCAAACAACAACGATAATCTGCAATGAACTGTTTCAGCACTTATATGTTTCTGATCGATGGTTAAGTATGAGAGTAATGTAAAATTATATGCAAAACAAATTAAACATATAGTAAAGAGAAGAGACGTTATATACCTTTGGAAAGATAGGGTAAGGTGATAATGTAAGTTTAAATGTGAGTGGAAAAATGATGTAATGGTAGAAAAAAGTGTGAACAAAAAAGGTACATTATAGGGTCCTAACAACCCATTAGGTTGTGAAGCAACATTGCTTTAGTTCCAAAACTCATTGTGCTTCTATATTCAGTTTCAACATTTGATAATGAACAACCTTCTATTTCCTACATGACCAAACAATTAGATTAGATCAAAGATAAAAATATATTCCTAGAACTATACTTCTTTTCATCTCCATCACATGTCCATTCAGAGTTTATATAATTGACCAATAAATTTGATTTATTTTGGAAATACATAATTTCAAACTTATATGTGCCTTTAATAGAGTGGATTATAATATTATTTTCATCTTGTAGATGACTTTCATTTAGATCTTAAATGAATTTGGAGACCAAACTAACAACAAAGGCAATATTAGTTCTATTATGAGTTAAATAATAAGGATTCCAACAAGTTTCATATACATTGTAGCAACGACCCTGAGAGAATCATAATCCTTAGTCAATTTAACTCCATACTGAAAAGGATTAGAATAGGGATTATAATATTTGATCTTAAATATCTTTAAGATGTCTTGCACATACGTATGCTAAGAAATAAAGATACCATCATCCAATTTCATAACTTGGATTCCAAGAAAGAAACGAAGTAGACTCAAGTCTATCATCTCAAAGGTATCCTTTAGCTAAAAAAATGAATGACCATTTCCTAATTATAATTTAGTTATTATAATTAAGTCATTAGCATACAACATAATTAATATAATTGAATCATTAACATGTAGCACATAAATTCTATGATATAATTCAAACATTTGAAATCAACATAGAGAAAGAAATGATCTTTCTTCCCATACCATGCCCTAGGTGCTTATTTCAAGCCATAGACAAAATTCTTCAATATGCATACAAGATTTTGATCTTGCACAAAACCATGTGACTACTCCATACAAATCTCTTGAACGAAATCCCATGTAAGAAAGAACGTTTCATATCCATTTGATGTACCTCCCAACCAAAACTAACAGTAAGAGAAAGGACAATTCAAATAGAATTCATTATGGCCTCAAGAGTAAACATCTTGGTATAGTCAATTCCTTCTTGTCGAGAAAAACCCTTTGCTACCAGTATAGCCTTATGTCTCACAACATCACCATATGAAGTGAACTTAGTCTTATATATCCATTTTCATTTCACCACATTCTTTCCGTGTGGACAAGAAACCAATTCCCCAGTATTATTTTCATCAGCGAATTGTATTCTTTAGTCATCATTGCAATTTTCCCTTTAGGTATATCATGTGCATTTGCATAATTTTAAAGGTCACTAGTCCGTATAATGCATGCCATATGTTCAACATTTACTTGTTGTTTTTTATTATGATTTTTCATCATTGTATGAGTTGCATTACTTGCATCTCTCCTGGTAGATTCAATGGTTTTAGATACTAATTTAGGATAACTAGTCTACCTGATGAGAGATACTTTAGAAACACTATCATTGGGAACAAAATTAACAAATTTAGTGGATTCCCCATCAGAAAATTGCACATTTGCTATTTTAACAGTCCTAATGGATTATGTGTTTGCATTAATTGTTTCAAGGATTATGCTAGTTGATTTAAAGATTGATCTAGATGAGTTAGAAACTAACAAAATCCAATTAAGTCAAGTCTCAATAAATTAGAAGATGTCAAGAGAGTAGAACTAGAAGTCTACTCATCAAAGATAATATCCTTTTGATTGATTACTTCTTTTTTAATTGGATCAAACCATCTATAGGCCTCTGATTCTTTAGAATAACCTACCACGATGTAGGAATGACTGTTGTAGTCTAACTTCTTCCACTTGTCATATAGAATATGAGCCTAGGTTATGCATCCAAAGGATCTAAGAAGTCCTATTGAAAGTTTCCTTTGAATTGATTTTTCAATAGGAGTTACTTCCCATATTGTGTATCTCATAATCCTATTCAAAAGATAATTTGAGCAAGCAATGAGTTTTTCCCAAAATGTGATTGGTAGTCCTTTGCCTAAAACATCTAGCCATCTCAATAAAAGTCACACTCTTTAATCACTTAGAAACACCACTCTATGGAGGAGTATAAGGTACTAATATCTTCCATGAGATAATATTCTATGAAAGGTATCCTTCAAATGCATTACTCAAATACTCTCCTCCATTATTAAACCTCAAACATTTTATCAGTTTACCACATTGCTTCTCAGCTAATACCTTAAATTGTTCGAAATTTACAAAGACCATATCCTTGTTTGTAAGAAAATAAACCCAATTAAATAATGAAAAATAATAAATAAATGTTAAAACATACCTTGCACAAGCTAAGGATGGTTTATTCATCATACCAAGGTCATTGTGCACAAGTTCTAGTTGTGTATTTTCTCTCCATGACTTTCCTTTTTCAAATTCTTCTCATTGATGCTTTCAAAAACACAAACCTAAAATACACCTTCATGAGGAACAACCTTAGGAAGTTCATGAACCATGTTCAACCTAACAATCAATATCATACTATGGATATAATTCGATGCTCTATACTTTCATGCCAAATTCTTCTTATATCATCAGTTATGACTATAAGCGCAAATGGTCACGTTTCCTTATTTGAGCATTTAAAATTAGAAAACTTATATAATACATCATTAAGGTCAAGAATTCTCTCAACAACAACAACACCAAATTGATTATTAAGATCCTTCACAACAAACTTGTTAGGCCACAATTCAACTTTCTTGAACTAAACATTTATTTTGAAAATTAATCTTAAAACCATTATTTTGGACGGTGTTTTATATTGTTAGAAAAAAAAAGATTCGTTTTTTTCATCCGACCATACACAATTTGTTTCTTAAAATTTTTGGAAGTAAAATATGTGTGAGTTTACTTGTCCCCGATGATGGGTGTAGTGTCCACTTGAAATGTCAATTGTTTTATAAACTCACACATGGTTTACTTCCAAAAATTTTAAGCAACATTATGACTATTTGTGAAAACCTACACGCTCACATACACAATTTACTTACCTACAAAAATATTTTTATATTTTAACCTTGTACAATTAATTACTACAAACAGTTTCTCAATAAAAACATAAAAGATACAATGGCACACACACACATTACACATATATTTTTACCATGGAAACCTAAACTGGGAAAACCAACAACTCGTTTAGAGTTGCACCTATAATATTCTATTCATCATATGTCTTCATTGTTTAAAATAAATATATATAGGATCTCGTGACATACAAAACCCCTAATCCATTGACCTAGATTAGTCAACAACCCTAATTCCTTAACCAAAATTAGAAAACCATTGACGAAAATCAAGTGCCGAAAAACTGCCAAAAACAAACACAAAAAATGCCAAAAGAAAAAATTTCAAGGGCACTGCCCCCGAACCTTGATGCAAGGGGTCTTCGCCCCCCTGTGACCCCCCACCCCCACATGACCAACACAACATGGACACTAGGTCTAGTCATGCAAATAATATAACACATACCCAACATTCTCCCACTTGTTTGTTTTGCATATAGGGGGTTACAGAGTTACATAGTAAACAATCCAAGGAAACAATGCCCATAGATCCTCTACACCAAGAGAACTTCTCAGTGCTCACAGATTTTGTTATCGAATATGAAATGTTCTTCAAAGTGTCCAAATTCATACACAACACCTTATTTTCTTCAACCATGTCTCTCACAAAGCGATATTGAACATCAATATGTTTTGTGTTTGAATGATAAGTCAGGTTCTTCACTAGGAAGATTGCAATTTGACTATCACAATCTATCCTTACAGCTTGTTATACCAACCCAATACCTGAACACAATATTTGCAATCATAATGCTTCCTTTCTTGCATGAGTGGTTGCCATGTATTCAACTTCTGTAGTTGACATTTCCACTACAAACTATATTTTGCTGATCCAACTGATTTCTCCACCAAACAGGTTAAACAGATACCCACTTGTATATCTTCTACGATCCAGATCTCTAGCCTAATCTACATCAACAAAGCCATGTATGTCCAACACTCTGTCCAATCCTGGTCTTCCTTGGTATCATAATTCATAACTACTAGTACCACACAAATACCCGAAAACCCTCTTTATTGTTCTCCAATGTTCCTTCCATGGTTTTGACATATACCTACTTAAAAATCACATTGCATGTGCAATGTCTAGTCTAATAAATACCATTGCATACATCAAAATACCAACCACAGTAGAATACAAAACATGGGACATGTCCTCTTCCTCTTCATGTGTCTTGGGACACTCATCTGTTGATAACTTTCCACTTATAGGAATAGGGACCTTGACCGATTTACATTCATGCATATTAAACATTTGCATTAATGTCTCGACATATTTCCTCTTATTTAACCAAAGTTTCATGTTTTCCCGATCTCTTTTAATTTCCATGCCCAAAATGAAATTTGCAGCACCGATATCCTTCATGTCAAACTTAGAGGACAATTGAGTTTTCCTATCTTGGATAATATCCTTTTCATTTGCTATCAACAACATATCATCCACATACAAGAACAAATAAATGAGAGGATCATTGATTAATTTTAAATACACACAGTGATCCAATTTTCTCCTTGTGAAGCCAAGTCCCAACATATATAAGTATCAAATTTTTTATACCACATCCTTGGTGATTCCTTTAACCCATACAAGGACTTGTTTAGCCTGCATACTAACTCTTTCTTTCCCTTCATAGAAAATCCTTATGGTTGCTTGATGTATATGTGTTCTTCCATATCCCCATGTAGGAATGTTGTATTCACATACGTTTGTTCTACTTCAAAATCAAATGTAGCAACAATAGATAGAAGAAATCAAATTGAAGTTAACTTGCCAATATGATAAAAAATATCACCAATGTCAATTCCCTCTACCCAGGAATAACCTTTTGCTACTAAATAATCTTTGTATTTCTCCACTTTGCCTTCTTCATTCAACTTCTTCTTAAACACCCATTTGTTGCCAATGGGTTTTCTTCCAATCAACAACTCCACTAGATCCCAAGCCTCATTCTTATCCAAGGTTTCCATTTATTCCATCATGGCCTTTTTCTATAGTTTTCCATCCTCTGAATCCATTACCTCCCTAATAGTTCTAGGATCATCACCAGCAATAGACAAAGAAAAATTTGAATAGAAATCAGATGGAGTATACCTTTCTGGTTTCCTTCTTTCCCGAATTGATCTCCTCAATACCAGAGTATTATAATCTTCTTTTTATGAGTCCTATTCTTTTGTAGAGTTTGATTCATCATCCTTCAATTCAAACTATGCTTTCTCTGGTTCTTCCTCCTTTGGTAGGAATTCATATTTGAAATCATATTTGATTTCTCTAAATACCACATCTCGACCATACACTACCTTTTTAATTTCTGGGTTCCAAATATTATAACCTTTCAGACCATCTATATACCCAATAAAGATACATTTTTTAACCATTTTATCTAGCTTACTCTTGTTTTACTTTGGAACATGAACATAGGCATCACAACCAAATACCCTGAGATTTTTGAGAGAGGCTTTATTACCAGTCCATACCTTGTGTGGATTCTTGTCATCCAATGCCAATGAGGGTGATCGATTGACTAGATAACATAAAATACCCATTGCCTCTACCCAAAATTATTGTCCTAACTTGGTAGCACTGAGTATGCATCTTGGTTTTTCCATCAACATCTTGTTCATCATTTTTCTAACTCCATTATGATGAGGTGTATATGGACTAGTATTCTACCTTTCTATATCACACTTCTTACAAAATTATTTGTATTCATTTATGTAGAACTCTCCACCATTATCCATCCTCATCACCTTAATTATTTTCTCTGTTTGATTCTCCACAAGAGCCTTAAACTCTTTAAACCTATCAAAGACTTCAAATTTCTTCTTGAGGAAATACATCCATGTATTCCTCGAGAAGCCATCTATAAATGAGACATAGTACACAAATTTTCTTAGTGATGGAACCAACACAGGTCCAAACACATCACTTTACAACAACTGTAAAATTATTTCTTCCCTCATTGCACTAGAGGGGAATCTTCCCTGATTCTGCTTCACGACCCTTCTCTCCAATATGGCTCAGTCTTTGATGCCACAACATGGTATTTTATCCAAAGAATGTTGTTGGGCACTTTAATTGTCTAAATGAATAGAGAGTTAAGGTGTTCAATATAAATTGTCAACCCACGGAAGTCTGTTATTTCAAGATAATTGTGCACAGTCTAAGCTAGATTATGGAAGCAACACTAATCTAATTGTAGTAGGGGAAAAAAAAGAAACAAAAATTATTACTAACACAATTATGCTGACACAGTTGGAGTTCTGCAGAATTGAAATCACAATTTGAAATCTAAATCGATGAATGTATAAGAATTATGGATTACCTATTCTAATCTAACTTTCTATTTTACTTTTGCAGGAAGAAGTTCTCTACTAATTGCAGAAGGAAATCTACTTATTGCAAGAAAGTAATCCACAATTTTATTTTCTTTTATGTGAAGACAAGATTTTAATCTAATGCAAAAAAGGGAAAGCAGTTCTCCAACAGTGTTCAACAATTGACTTTTAATTCTCATGAGATAGATTTATGCACATCTAACAGGAAAGAACTAGACTGTAACAACAACTGTATTCTAGAATTGTTTAACAGATAAACCATTCATATTAAAACAACTATTGTGGAATTCAAAACAAAGGGGAATCTGTGAGGAAGTTGGGCCCGTTCCCTCTCACTGAATCCTCTCAAAGAAATAGGCTACATTCTACTAAATAAATTCAATCCACTCTTCTATTGATTTGCCAAAATATTGTGTACAATAAACTTTGCTTCACTTCACTTTCCCACAGTCAGAATCCATCCTTCTGATTACAAAAATCTCTGCTATTTAAAGTCAGAGTCATTCAGTTAAAAACAAAATCAGAACAACCTTGAGAATTCTCGATTCTCAAGCTGTTCGTATAATATCATTAATACAAGATCTAGAACTAATCTTGTAAGTTGAAACATGTAACAGTAGGTGTAGCATCTTTCATGATCGGTGGCATTTGTTGCAGTAGTCGTATAACAACAGAATTGGTGGCATTTGTTGCAACAGTCATGTAATAGCAGAATCGGTGGCACCTGCTGCAATAGTCGTGTAACAACTTCTAGGATTGGCGCATAACTGTAACATCTTCCAAGATTGGCACATAGCTATAACAACTGGTGTAACAACGAAGACCATTCTTTAAGACTTGGCTGTTCTATTCATTTTGATCATTAGTTGAATCATTTTAGAGGTAAAACATGTGAACGTTACCAATCAAACATGCTAAGTAAATGAAAATATAAAAGAAATATAAATGATTCATACCTTGGGGAAAAAAGGTCTTAGCATGCATTATAGTAGGCATTTAGCTTAGAGATGATAAGTTTGAATAGGCAAAAGATGTGATGAAAAAGGGACATTTTTGGGTCCTAACATGCCCCCCAACTGAAGACATTTCATGTCCTCATGCAAAACACATTCAAACCTTACTTTGTAGCTGAATTAGGGAACTGGTTCCTCCTGTGCAAAACTGCTAAGAGAAATTGATAAGTGCCTGTATGGTAAAATGTTGTGCTGAAAAGAAAATCAGTGGTGTCAGCAATCTGTCTACATTGCTTTGTCTTGAAGAACAAAATCAATTTGAGTTGCTTGACTAACAACTCGTGAGGGAAACAAAGGTTCTTGTTTGAAAGTTGTTGGTAAACCAACAATTACCTTATGACGTTGATATCTTCTCAGTTGTGTTGTTTTATGTGTAGCAGTAAGTGCATGTTCAGTCTTGACTGAGAGAGTTGCTGGGCCTCGAGCAACCGACACTTTTACTACTTTATAACCTGCCTCAAAGTATATGTTTACACACTCCAAGCACATGAGTTCTTTATTTTTGTTCATAACAACTTTTGTTAGTGCTAGGATGTCCAGAGTAATCCCTTTTGGATTCTTCTATCGAGCAGTTTCCAATTCTTGTTTCAGGGTATTTAACTCTTCTTTGAGGCTTTCATTCTTTGTTATGAGAACAATTATTTTGGATTTTTATGTATGCCTTATATTTTTCTCAATTTGGGCAAACAGTTGGGCAAGTGGTACATCCTCAACACTATTTGTAACTGGTTCTTGTGGAGCAGTTATACTATCAATAGTTGTTTCTGGTGGAACAATTGTTTCTTGTGTAACAATTGGGTCTGTCATGACTGCTTCCTATAGAACAGGCTCGTATTGGATAAATGGTTCTTGTGTAATAGCTTCATCTTGCCTGACTTGTCCTTGTATACCCATCCCATTGTTTGCAGGTGTCTCTACTGGCACTGTTAGTTCATTGGAAGAGACTGGTTCTTGTGTGACAGTCTCTTCATCAATCAGAGAGGATAATGGACAAAGAACAGGAATAGCTTGTTCCATATCTTGCCATCCAGTTACTGCTTCCACAAAGTTGGTAGACCTAGTTTTTCTCCTTGGTAAAATAGAAACGAAAGCAGAGGCTTTCTTCTTCGTTGATGGAGGAGGAACAGGTTGTTCTTCCTCAACCACACAAGTAGGAAATTCAGGTATACCTGGGTCTGCTATGATCTGGACGTCATTACTTGACGTATGATGCACATAATCATCAGGCGGAGCCAATGATTCTACTGCGATTGGAGTAAATTCAGTCTAAATTGAGAGAATAGTTGCTTGCAGTTCTGGGCACAAAGTAAAACCTGGTATACGTGTCTCTATAGAGTTCTCTGTCATAGCAACAGAGGGGTTCTGAGTTGCTGCTGATATGATTGGGTCCAGGTATTTCTGACATTTTCCCTTGAATGGACATTTTCTTTTCTAAGATATTCTACCGGTAGTGATAGTAGGGCTTGGAACAGTTGTTGCAACAATAGGTGGCTCTGTCGGTGCAACAACAGAAGGGGTAGTCAGACTTGTTGCTGCAGTGGACCGTTCTAACCTTGTGCACTTTCTAGGTGATGCAGATACAGGAACAAGGGTTCTCTGTTTAGGAGTAGGGGGTAATTTTTTAATAACATTTGTCACGGCCAAGGGCTGGGATGCATGGCTCGGTGTAATAGTTGGTTGTTCCTCATTTTGAGAAATCACAACTATAGGCTATGTCAATTCACCTCCATCAAGGATTGTTTGGTTGGTGCTAGGATGGCCGTGGGTTGTGTGTTTACTTCTTTGGGTCGTCTTACGGGAAACAATAGTAGCGGTTTTGACTGCTGTTACAGCTGAGGGTAGAGACTCAGGAAGAGGTCCTGACATATCTGTAGGTACAGAAGGTGGCTGGTCTGCTACAACAGGTAATGGGTTATTGGAAATGCCCATACCTTTGTGAATTAATAGTCCGATGAGTCTATGATTAGAAAGGCAGTTCTTGGGGTTTTTGGATTTTTAAACAAAATGAGCCATGTTATTCAATGAATGGAGTAGATAATAAGGAATGTTTATGAATTTCTGATGTTGCAGATGTGATAATAAGATGAAATCAGAAAAATAAACAACTTGGTACCTGCCTTCACAGGTAATGTACCTTTTGACGAACTCTGCAACTTTCCCCCAGGGTTGTATTAAGGAATTGACATCCGCACCTCGGCCTTTTGTCCGAATTTGCTCATTGTCAATGAGGGAAGCCTTCTGAGCATCTAGAAGATGTGTTTTTCTATTAAACCATCGGTTTCTTGTTGTTGGAAACCCTGTGACAGCAACAATGCTTTCTTCTGATACTGGAATCCTTACCCCATTCACCATTGAATATTCTTTGGTGAGATTTTGACTAAACTCCAATACCTCATCCTCATTAAACCCCTGCAACTTCTTAAAATAGGATATCCAGCTAGCCTACAAAAATATTTGGTAGGCCTCTAGGTGCAACAACAAAGTGTCCAAATTTGCAGGTTCATACCTCACAGCTGATCCTCCCATGATGTTGCTTGAGAGTCTAACAGGCACGTAGGAGGAGAGACTAGTACCTAAACTAGAAACACAACCGGTTCGAACGTGGTTTTCATGTAGAATACAATGTCTTAGCGAAAATAAGTGTGGTCGAAAAGGTGGTGAAGGTGAGTATAAAATACCGTTTGGACGGCTAGATTTGGATTCCCCCCCCCCAACTAATCGGATAAGCTCCAGGTGGATCAGTTTAGCACAAGTGGTGAAAAAAAAGGGGAAAGCATGCTTTTATATATTCATTACTTTAACACATAGTATTAGTCACGTACCTAATATCTTACCACACATAACTGTCTGTCAAAGTGATCGCGCTATCCAACCGCCATCTGAGTTGCATGGAATAGCTGACATGATGAATGCTAGTGTGAGAAATGGTGATATGACAACTGGAGCAGATATGGAGTCCTTTCTGGAGATAATCAGTTGGAAGTCGTTGGATGTGAAGTCAAGTAATGATGAAACAACACTTTCTCTTAGAGGAGGAGGAAAAAGATAGCTACAGTATGAACAAATCAGCGGTGTCGCAGCATGTAAAGAGTGTAGAGCTGGAATAGCAGTACTTGGCAAAAATGCAAAAAAGAAAGAGTGAAGTGGCAAGAAAGAATAACAGCGATCCGTGTATCAACAGGTACTTTGACCAAAATGGCGGAGGTAGGTGTAACATCAAATGAGATGGTCGGAAAAGAAAATTGTGAAAAGCGACCATTGTGTAACAGTAGGGAAATTGGCCAACTTATCGGAAAAAGGGTGTAATAGCAGAAAATCGACCAATTTGTCGAAAATGGGTGTAACAACAGAAAATCGGCCAATTTGTTGGAAAAAGGGTGTAAGAGCATGGAAGTCGTCCAATTTGTCGGAAATGAGTGTAACAACTTGGAAATTGGCCAATTTGTCAGAAAAGGGGTGTAACAACATGGAAGTCATCCAATTTGTCAGAAATGGGTGTAACAACAGAAAATCGGCCAATTTGTCGGAAATGGGTGTAACAGCGTGGAAATTGGCCGAACGCTGCATCACTTAGTTTTTAGGAAGTTTATCAACTTCCATCAACTAATCGTTTGCCTCCTTTTCTGTAGTCATCCCTGTTGTTCACCTGCACACACAAAAACTGTCTGATACCCTTCAAGGCTAAATTTATTAGCATAGTAAACACAATCAAATAGAAACAGAGAAATTTAAATTTTTGTCGAGCTTATTTATATACAAGGTCTGAGAAAAATAAGTCCTAAGGTTGAGAAAGGGAAGGAGCAAGCTCCATTCCTTTTAAGAATTGATAACCTGTATCGGCTAAACATCTAAATTTGAATTCTGCCTTGGATAGTGGACGCTGATACAGGCGCAGGCGATGACCACTTGCATGTAATTGTGTATCAGATCCATCAATAGTGATTAACCTGACTGTCCCATTGGGAAAAACAATGTCTACCTCATAAGATCCTAGCCATCATGTACGCAACTTACCCTGAAATTCTTTAAAGTGTGAATCATACAACAGAGCCCAATCTCCTTTCTTGAATAATTTCTTCTTGATGACTTGGTCATGCCATTTCGTTCTCTGTTGTTGAATCATCGAGGTTTGATGAATAGCATCCAAATGCTTTTCATCAAGCTCATTGAGCTATTGCATTATGGCCTTCTATGCCATAGTCAAGTCAAGGTTGACTCCTGATGCAGTTCTTAAGGTTTTGATTTCGAATTCAATGGGAAAAACAAGGCTTTTTCCATATACCAGTTCGTAAGGAGAAAAACCAGTTGTGTTTCTCCAAGTAGTTCGGTAAGCCCATAGAGCTTCATGCAATCTGTCTGTCCAATCTCGACGATGTTCTCTCATTGTTTTAGTAAGAATGGCTTCGATAACTTTGTTGGTACTTTCTACCTGGCCATTGCCTTGTGGATGGTATGGAGAAGCTATTCTATGTAAAACATGATATTTATTGAGTAGGACTTCAAGTTTATGTGATGTGAAAGGGGGTCCTCCATCAGTTATTAATTCTCTAGGAACTCCAAACCTAACAAAGATATATTCGAATAGAAATGCTAAGACAAATTCTTCTGAGGCCCTAATGAATGCTTTCGCCTTGACCCACTTGGTCATGTAATCTGTACAGACCAATATATATACTTTTTTATTAGAAGGTGGGTTAATGGGCCCTATGAAATCCATGGCCCATCTCTCAAAAGGTTCTGACACTACTTGAGGCTGGAGAGGCATCTCATCCCTACAATTTGGTTGACCCATTCGTTGGCAACTGTCACAAGTTTGAATGTATTTCTTAGCATATTGAAATATGGTGGGCCAAAAATAGCCCATCCTTAAAATTTTATGCCCGATCCTTTTATCAACAAAATGACCCCCACAAGGGCCATCATGGAAATCCTTCAACAGATCATACACTTCATCATCCCTTACACATCTCCTGATTTCCTGATCCAGGCCTATGTAGAAAAGGTATCCTCCTATCCAACTATACCGAGCACTCTTCTGAATAATCTTCCTTCTTTCTCGAGGAGATAAATGGGGAGGTACCTTCCCTGCAACCAAATAACTAGCAATGTCTGCATACCAAAGTGAGTGAGAAGATACTGCAAACAAATGTTCATCTGGAAAGGAATCATCAACAGGTAAATTATCATCATTTATATGTAATCTTGAGAGAAAATCAACAACCACAATTTATTTTCCTGATCTATCTACTATAGTGATGTCAAATTCTTGTAGTAGTAACAACCATCTTGTTACTCGGGCATTAGTAATAGGTTTATTCATCAGATATTTAATTGTTGTATGATCAATATGAATAAAAGTAGGATATCCAGTGACGTAATGCCTGAATTTATTGATTGCATAAACTACTACTAAAAATTTTCTTTTAGTAACTGTATTATTTAATTCAACAGGAGCCATGTTCTTGCTGATATAGTAGATAGCATAAGGCTCTTTGTATTCCTGTTGCCCTAGTACTGCACTGATTGCAGTATTGGAGGCATTTGAAGAAATGTGAAACGGAAGAGCCCAATCGGGCCCTCTCAAAATGGGAGCTGTGGACAATTTCGTTTTTAGATCTGTAAAAGACAATTCATAGTTGTTAGTCCAACGGAAGTCAACATCTTTGTTAATAGAAAAAACAAGGGGGAATCCAGTTTGGAATTTTTTTTAATGAATCTCCTGTAATAGCCAACATGCCCTAAAAAAATTCCGACCTCTTTCTGAGTTGATGGAGTTGGAATATCCAAAATTACCTATATTTTGGTTGGGTCTACCTGGATTCCCGCATAAGAAATGAAGTGTCCCAACACTACTCCCTCGCTCATCATCATATGGCACTTTTCTGTACTTAAAGAAAGATGAGACTGTATACATCTTTTAATAACTTTTTCCAGATTAGTCAAGGCTTCATCAAAATCAATGCCATAAGGTGTAAAATCATCCATGAATATCTCCATACAGTCATTCACCATATTAGAAAAAATACCAATCACAACTCTTTGGAAGGTGGTTGGTGCATTACACAAGCCAAATGGGAGAACCTTGAATGAAAATGTACCCCAAGGGCTAGTAAAAGTGGTGTGATCTTGGTCCTATGAAGCAATTTTTATCTGGTTATAGCCACTGAATCCATCTAAGAAAGAGAAAAACTTTTTCCCAGCTAGATTGTCTAGAACCTGATCAATAAATGGTAGAGGAAAATGATCCTTTTGCGTGGCTTTATTCAAGGCTCTATAGTCTACACAGAATATCCATTTTCCATTCTTTTTAGGAACAATAACCAATGGTGAGATCCACTCACTGTCTGATATAGGGTAAATGAAATCAACATTGAGAAGTTTCTGGAGTTCTTCTTTAACAATTTCTTTAAGGTTTGGATTCATCCTCCTTTGGGGTTGGCAAATGGCTCAGCAATATTCTTTAATGTATATATGGTGGGTACATAGTTCAGAGGAAATTCCTTTCATATCCATGTAATCCCATGCAAATGGTTCTTTATGTTCAATCAGTAATTTCATCAATCGGTGAGTTTTAGCAGTGGATAAATCAGGATTGATGTTCAAGGTTTTTCCAGGTTCAATTTCTACAGTGATGCTCTTGGAACTGACTTTAGGAAACAATTCAGTTGTTTCATCATCTGCTTTTGCAATGTTTGTTGTTACAGCGGTTGCTGTTACAACTGAATCATTTTGATTTTTAGTGCTTTCCGAGAACATTTCTGAGTTTATGTCTTCCTGGACGACCAGGTCGAAGACTCTAATCAAACAGTGGTGCGTGTTTCGTGTAACAACAGAGGAGTCACAGATAAAGCAGCTGATTAATTCGTCCTCTCTCTCATCCTTGAAACTTAGGGATTTTCCTATGGTTAGCATAGGCAGATCACTTCCATCCTCAGTGTCCATCCATAAAGAATTTTCAGGTTCCGCACTAGGTGTAGCATGATGATACAGGGTTAGGTTTTTTGTGTTATAACCATTAGAGATGGTCATGGAATCAGATCTACAACTAATGAAAGCATCAACTGTAGCTAACCATGGTCTTCCAAGAATTAGAGGGTGCCCCCCCAGACGGGTTTTGGGTTGCAACACAACAAAATTAGTAGGATACTCCCATGAATCCATGGAAATGACTAAATCATCTGTTACTCCTTCTGGTCTGATGGTAGAATGATCAACTAATTCGAGAACGGTAGGAGTAGGTCGGACTTGTGTTCCGATTTGCAGCAATTATGTAGTTTCTATTGGCATGATGTTAATTGCCGCCCCTAAGTCGATTGTCACATGGGGGATAGATGTATGTCCAATTTTGACAGTGACTATAGGGTTTCTTGATTCGCCATACTTAGGAGGTGGGGATTTTCCTAACATCATTTTAGACAAATCCCCACCACATGCACTGTGAGGGGATCCCTGGGTTTTTTTCCAGGTCTTTTTATACAAATATCTCTTACGGTCTTGGCATAAATAGGGACATCTCTGATAGCTTGCAATAGTGGAATATTAACGTGAAAATTTTGCAATTCTCCTAAGAGATTGAAAGATGGTAATTCCACAAATTTGGTAATTGTCAGCCTTTCAGGGAATGGTGGGTCTGTTGACTCTATTATAGGTTGGACAATTTCTTTTGTATCAGCAGATGGTCTTTCCCCTGATTCCTTGTTTGACTCTGAAGATGGAGCATCTTCAATTATTGGCTCGACTATTCTCCATGATCTTAATTTGATTTCATCACAAGGCATGGGAGTAATAGACAAGGTTGGCACATTGTGTATGTCTATGTTCTAAACGACCTTATTATTTGGGTTTGGGTTAGGTTTCACAGGCATCTAAGGTCGTAAAGGATGATTGTTTAGTGGGGCATTTGGGGGTAACTACAATTGTTGCTGCTGGTACTGGGGTTTGAACTACTGTTGATAAGGGTTCGGTTGGTGATGGTTCTGATAACTGAGCTACTGTTGAGGGCCTCTCCAATATGGGTTCCATTTTCTATGATGATTCTACTGCTGGGGCATAGGTAACCATGGATTGGGATCTTGGTAAGGGGTTGACATCTGATGTGGAGGGGGAGCATTCGTCTGGCCATATAGTGGCTGATTGTTCCAATAACTAAGTGTTGCAGGAGAGAATTGAGAGTTCATACCTTGACTTCTTGGCTGCCATTGTATCCTTTGTGTAATTAGATAGGCAGCCTCTGCTTCCTCATTAGTTTCCTTCATTGATGCTTTTACTCCTGGTAGAGAGGGACATTGGTCAGTAGCATGATCTAATTCACAAATAAGACATACCTAGACACTGTTCAGCGGGCACTCCCTTGGTAGATGTTTCTTTCTGCATTTCGGACAGAAAATGCACAATGCTTGCTTTGATTCTTCTTGTTTCTGCTTGATTTTCAAGGTGTCAATTTGTGAAGCAAAAGAGTTAATCATCTATGTTTTGAAATTTTCTAACAAATTACCTATTTCTTCTCTTGGTGCTCCTCCATTGGCTGATTTATGTACCCTTGAAAAAGTGGTATCCTTGGTAGCTGACCTATTCTTTGTAGATCCTCGAGAACATCTTTTACAGAGGTCTACAATGTCCTCATAGGATTATTTAGATATATCTCCTTTACCAAGCATATTTGGTATATCTAAACAATATTCTCTAACTTCTTTTAGCAAAATAGTTTTTAAAATGTCTTTACTTACATCCAGATGTCTAGAACTTTGTAGATTATACTAGAGTCGTTCCACAAAATCTTCAAGAGTCTCATCCTCCTTCTAAGACATTTTGAACAATTCCTCCCTTTGTTCTCTTGTTCGGCAGTAGTCTTGGTACTTGTTCAGGAAAAGCTGCCTCATTTGTACCCATGCTGAAATGTTCTCTCTTCCTAAGCTCATAAACCATCTTAACGCATTACCCTTCAATGTAGCTGGAAATAGTTTAAGTTTTTGTGCAGTGGTAGTGTAGTCATAGCTTCTACACAAAATGTCAAATTCAAATAGAAACTCATCTGGATCCTCAGTAGACAATCCATGAAAATTCGGCAAAGCTGAGAGAGGTATGTTTTTCATAGGATCCATCCCTCGTGTGGGAACATCAGAAATAGGAAAACCCAGGGTAGAGATAGTATTTTCATTGTTTACCTGATCTTCGTTGTTTCATGGGTTCTCCTGGAGGAACTCCTCTTCATTGTCCCCTTGATTTTCCATATGTGATCTTTCTCTCCACTCAATATGAAAAGCATCCCACTCTTCTTTAGTGACTATCCGACCGTTGATCTGATAAACAACTTCTTCTGGATTTTCCCTGTTTTGAACTATACTTCCCTGATCTTCAATGTTCTCCAGTGTTGCTTGCTGATTTGTTGGTGACAAATATTCAACTTTGATTTCATCTTCAGCTCCAACCCTTGATGAAAATGATGTTTCAGGAAGGGGTAGTTCTGATGACTAAAGCTTACATTTTCTTGGAGGATTTGCAGGGTGAAAAATAGATCCTGAAGAATAATCGGCTCTGGCTATTATTTCATCAACAAATGTTTGTCTTCCTAGTGTAGGATTTCTTCCTCCACGTCCTTTGGTACCTGTAGGGTTAGTATTTTGGGGAATACGTCCTCGTGTTCCTCGATTCATGCAGACTAATCATTCCTTTAGAAAAAAACTAATGTGCTTACAAAAATCTATAATTATCTTCCTTGGAAATGGCGCCAAAATGTTGGGCACTTTAACTGTCTAAATGAATAGAGATTTAAGGTGTTCAATATAAATTGTCAGCCCAGGGAATTATATTATTTCAAGATAATTGTGCACAGTCTATGCTAGATTATGGAAGCAACACTAATCTAATTGTAGTAGGGAAAAAAAAAGAAACAAAAATTATTACTAACACAATTATGCTGACACATCTGGAGTTATGCAGAATGGAAATCACAATTTGAAATCTAACCCGATGAATGTATAAGAATTCTGGATTACCTATTCTAATCTAACTTTCTATTTTACTTTTCCAGGAAGAAGTTCTCTACTAATTGCAGAAGGAAATCTACTTATTGCAAGAAAGTAATCCACACTTTTATTTTCTTTTACGTGAAAACAAGATTTTAATCTAATGCAGAAAAAGGGAAAGTAGTTCTCCAACAGTGTTCAACAATTGACTTTTAATTCTCATGAGACAAATTTATGCGCATCTAACATGAAAGAACTAGACTGTAACAACAACTGTATTCTAGAATTGTTTAAGAGATAAACCATTCATATTAAAACAACTATTCTAGAATTCAAAACAAAGGGGAATCTGTGAGGAAGGTGGGCCCTTTCCCTCTCACTGAATCCTCTCAAAGAAATAGGCTACAGTCTGCTAAATAAATTCAATCCACTCTTCTATTGATTTGCCAAAATATTGTGTACAATAAAATTTACTTCACTTCACTTTCCCACAGTCAGAGTCCATCCTTCTGATTACAAAAAACTCTGCTATTTAAAGTCATAGTCATTTAGTTAAAAACAAAATCAGAACATCCTTGAGAATCCCCGATTCTCAAGCTGTTCATATGATATCATTAATAAAAGATCTAGAACTAATCTTGTAAGTTGAAACTGTTAATATTATGGTAGCTGTGGGAGGTATTTACCCCCACGTGTGAACCTGACGAGAATAGAAGACTCTGGGAAGCAAGAGAAACCCTAATGAGTTGGCTAATAACCCTAGAAGCCTTGTTGGCTCAAGAAGATAATTTATATTAG
>SNQJ01S0016792.1:84964-95598 GCA_010110895.2 Picea sitchensis | reverse complement strand
CCAAAGTTAGGTGAAAAAACTGAAAATATTATTTATCTTTGTAATTGAAAAATAGTCCAAATTGGACAGATGCTTTCCTGTTCGGAAAGTGGATTGAGATTTCTGATGGATAGTGACTTCCCATTGTAGTTAACATGGGAAGCAGACTGATTGCTAATGTATCATAGACAACAACTTCCCATTGTGGTTAACATGGGGAGTGGTCTAGGATAATCATTCTTCTTGGCAGTCACTCTGAGTAGTGGTCAAGTAGAATGGTCTGCCTCGCCGGACAGTCATTCTTTCAAAGTTCACAGTTGTGAGCAGTTTCGAAGAATGGTCTGTTTTAGAGGTTGATGCAGGACAGACATTCCTTAGGGAAGAATCATTCTCTCTAGGTTACACTTTGTTTAGTGTTGGATCAATGGCCTAGGGTGGGGAATGGTTCGGACAGTTATTCCTTAGGGTTATACATTCTCTCTAGGGTGCACTTTGATAAGTGTAGGAGGAATGGCCCAGGATGGGGAATAGTCCAGCTCAACAATCAGGGACAATCATTCCTTAGGGTTTATACATTCTCTCCAGAGTGCAATTTAATTAGTATAGGAGGAATGGCCCATGGTGGGGAATGGTCCAAACATTTCTTAGGGTTTATACATTCTGTCCAGTGTGCACTTTGATTAGTGTAGGAAGAATGGCCCAGGGTGAGAAATGGTCCAGGCTCAAAAATCAGAGACAATCCTTCTTCCTTGTTTGTGAAGAATAGGGAAGATAGCCCATTGCTGATGAGGGAAGATATTCTTTCAGATCTCACAAACGTGAGTGAAAGATTGGCCCAGAGGATTCAGTTTATCTTTAACAATATTTTTCTATGCAGGATGGCATCAGATGATTCTTATGGAGACTAATTGTCTCCAGACAGTAGATATATCCTACTGTGGTGGATATGATCCACTGTTCGTGAGGCAGATAATATTTCAGAGCTCACATATGTGAGTGAAAGATTGGCCAAGATAATTGAATATATATCATAACATTGTTTCTATGCAGGTTGCTATCATATGTTTGTTAATGTATGATAGTAGATGAGGACTACTGTGGTGAATATGTTTCACTATTCACAACCATACGTTGTTGATCAAGTACTTCTATATTACTTGATGTGGTAGTGTACCACTGGATTGTAGTTATGTACTACTATGAATAGACACAGTTGTGTTCTATCCTTGTTCTAATTGCCTTAAAGACTATCAGCCGTTTATTGGAGAAGAACAAAGATTTTCTAGACGGAAAACCATTCAGAGCATTTACTCTCCTTGTATCACTCTATGGTGAGAGTGACTTATCCAACATCATGTCTAATTACTCAGATGAAGTATGGCTTCGAGAGATGATGCAGCTAATGGTGATGGTGATGCTCATGATCTAGTCATGAAATAGTCTAGATGACTATATTGATGCTACCGGGTAAATGGTATATTTTGTGCTCAAGTCCATTACCTGTAAATACCTCTCTAGCTAGGAGGGAGTGTTAATATTATGGTAGCTGCGGGAGGTATTTACCCCCACGTGTGAACCTGACGAGAATAGAAGACTCCGGGAAGCAAGAGAAACCCTAATGAGTTGGCTAATAACCCTAGAAGCCTTGTCGGCTCAAGAAGATAATTTATATTAGGTTATTAGCCTCCAAGAGAAGAAGTCAGCCATAATTAATAATAATATACTGAACAGACACATATCCAGAAGGAGAAGTTGACCCTAGAAAAACTGGCAGAACCACTATAAATACAGGGCGTTAGTTCTCATTTGACAACATCTCAGAATTGCAGTTCCCAGTTTGGTGCACACTATAGTTCCCAGTTGGTGCGCACATGTGGAGGAGAGTTGCAGGTGCAGCTGCAGCAACAGCTAGTTCTCAGTATTGGCTTGAATATCTCTTGGCTAGGGTTTGGACTATCTGATCAGATTTTTGTGATGAACTATCCTTGGGGAAAGGTGCGCTACTCTTTGTTTGGCTATCTAGCCTAGGGTTTGCTTCTGGAGGAATTCTCAGTCAAGGTTAAGGTGCTCGGAGGGAGGCTTCGGCCTATGGTTGGGTGATGAGGGTATCGTCAATGGTAAAACAAGCACACCATCTTCTATATTCTAACATAAACATGTAATAGTAGGTGTAACATGTAACAATAGGTGTAACAACTTTCATGATCGATGGCATTTGTTGCAGCAGTCGTATAAAAACATAATCGATGGCATTTGTTGCAGCAGTTGTGTAACAGCAGAATCGATGGCACCTGTTTCAACAGTCATGTAACAACTTCCAGGATTGGCGCATAACTGCAATGACTTCCAAGATTGGCGCATAGCTATAACAACTGGTGTAACAACAGTGACCATTCTTTAAGACTTGGTTGTTCTATTCATTTCGATCATTATTTAAATCATTTTAGAGGTAAAACATGTGAACATTACCAATCAAACATGGTAAGTAAATGAAAATATAAAAGAAAGATAAATGATTCATACCTTGGGAAAAAAAGGTCTTAGCATGCATTATAGTAATCATTTATCTTAGGATGATAAGTTTGAATAGGCAAAAGATGTGATGAAAAAGGGACATTTCTAGGTCCTAACAAATGTATTATTTTTTTATTCTTTAGTTCCAATCTCAGGAACAATTGAACTATTTCACCCATCACTAATAGTTCTTCCCTGCAACTTATAAAGAGTTCCAAACTGAACTCCCTTCAGAAACACCATTTCTCTTCAAATTGTCCTGCAAGTTTCTTTCTCAAATACTATTTTTACCCCTGCATCATCCATTTTGCTTACAAAAATCAATTTTTTTGCCACTCCTGGGATGTGCAGAACATCGGGGATTGTTCTAATCCTTCCATCCATGAGCTTCAACTTGGCTTTTCCTCATCCTATGATTTTGGTTTTCGAGTCATCACCTTCATCATACCTTTCATATTCAAAAAACCACTCCCTATGAGGAGTCATATGAAAGAATGCACCTGCGTCAACCATCCATGCCTCATGATCTGCATGTGTGCTTGAAGAGTCCAAGTATACATCCCCTCCTTCTGTGGAGGTTTTTTCTTCTGTAGAAGGAGCATATTCAGATCCCTTCCCTCTCTCAACACTTTTGGATCTACATTGCTTCTTGGAGTTCCCTTCTTTTTCGCATCTCCAACATATCTTTACAAACTTTCGGGATATTTAGATCTTCCCTTAGATTTAGATTCCCACTTGAGGACTTGGATCTATTTCTTTCCTAGGAGCATCCTCTTGCAAATAAGGCATTTTTTCTCTATCCTTCCATGTTCTTCGAACTCATTTCCTCCGACAACAAGGATAAGACCACATCATCAAAACTTAAATTAGTTGTATAACTACCTATGGCCACAACCAGACCATCCCATGAGCCTGGTAAAGAGCACAATAAAATGATACACTTATATTCACCAGAAATATTAATATCAACAGAAAATAACTGACTTACCATTATATTGAATCCATTCAGATGCTCTACCGCCGAGTCTCCATATTTCATCCTTAGATTGTACAACTTCTTTTGCAGGAACAATTTGTTTACCGAGGACTTATACTAATACAAATACCCTAACTTATTCCATAAATCCTTGGTTGTAGCTTCCCTCGACAAATTCAATAATATTGAATCTGAGAGACACAACTAGATTGTGCTCTTTGCCTTCCGATCCAACTTTTCCAAGTCTTCTATTGACATTCTTTTAGGTGAAATACGTGGATCCACATCGATTTGCGGATCATTTTCCACCAACAGATCTTCCATATTGAGCTTCCAAAACTCAAAACTTTTCCCATTAAATTTCTCGATCTTCATTTTCAAACTGCTCGCCATTTATTTTCACCTGAAGAATCGATACCACAGAGCTCCCATTGTAACGAGGTTTATCACAGACCCGAGACAAACCATTATCCACAAAGGCATCCCCCTGAAGTCAATAGTATCTCTAATACTAAATGTAGATTTGAACCTTGTATAATTAATTACTGCAAGCATATTCTTAATAAAAACATACAAGATATCAACCAGGGTTTTGAAAGGGTGTGGCTCTGCGACTAGGGGAAACCCTAGCCACTGCCTTCTATAGTCCGCACGTTTGTTGGTGTGTGTTAGGTAGTCGATGGGTGTTGGTTTCCTTCGTGTCAATCCCATGGTGGTGTGGCTCGACCTCACTTGTCCTTTCAATTTTTCTAGGCTATGTATCCTCTCTTTCTTCATTGTTGGTTGCAATTTAGTGCAGCTCTTTCTTGGATGATATTCACGTTGATGTCGATGGTGAGGTTTTGGGGAGTAGTTGGGGCAAGCCCTAGTGTCTCATTCCCTCTCCCTTTTCCTTTGGTTTTATTTGTGTTGGTGTTTTGGTTGTTCGAGTTGCTATAGTTTTCTCTTTTGGTGTTTACCTTTTGGGGTGGTCTATCTCCTCTCTAGCCTTACAACTCCTCCTTCTGTTTTGATCCTTTTTGATGTTGGTTTCATTCAGGGTTTGATGTATTCTTAGAGCCTCATATTTCTGGTGCTAAGGATTTGGTGCCATGTTTCAGTTTCTTGGTGTTGGATTTTAGGGTTTTGTTACCTCACTTTTCTGTCTCTGTGAGGATGTTTGTCGCTCTGACTTGGTTTGTCCAACTTCTAGGGATTCTTTGGGGCTTTTTGTTCGTTTCTTGATCTCGACGAGGTTTTGGGTTTGCACTTGTGGTTTTGTGATGGGGTTCTTTTGGTCCCACTTTTTGCTTTGCAGGGCTTGATCTGCTTTCCCTCGCTCTTACGTGTTGTTTTATATTATTTTGATGTTGGATTTTTCTGGCTTGTTCTGACTGAACACTTTGCTAATACAAGGTTCCCTTGTATCTACAAAATGTAATTTTGGTTTCTTCCTGAAATAAAAATTACGCCGTTTTTAGACAAAAAAAAATAAAAAACATAAAAGATACAATGACACACACACACACATTACACATATATTTTTACCATGGAAACCCAAATCGAGAAAACCAACATGTTTAGAGTCACACCTTTACTCTTTTATTCATCACATGTCTTCATTTTTTACAATACAATATATATAGGATCCTGCGACATCCAAAACCCCTAATCCATTGACCTGAATAGTCAACAACCCTAATTCCTTAACCGAAGTTAGAAATCCATCGACGAAAACCATGTGCCGAAAAATTGCCAAAAACGAACACAAAAAACACCAATTCTTTCTTCAGGGGAAGTGCCCCCAAACCCCTTGTGACCCCTCTGCGCGCCAAGCACAATGAAAACACTAGTTTTAGTCATGCAAAGAATATAACATGTACCCATAAATATTTTTATATACACCCTTTTTACAAAAACATTCAAGGAATCCTATTTGAACAAATTCAAAGTTATATTTTAATCTTTAAAAGTAAATGTTAAGAAATAAAACTACTTTTCTAGGAGATTTAAAATTTATTTGGGGAGTTGACAAATGTGTTTCAACTAGTTGAGATCATTATGTCAATTTTTTTTATAAGTAACCTTATTAAATGTTTAATCAATTTGAATAACCTTATTGTAAGTTCAATCATTATGGTCATTGGAATTATTTAATATATGTGATTGATGGTGTTATAAGTGTTTGACAATGTCATTATTGTCTTTGTTTATATGATTAAAGGAATATTTTGAGTTTGTGTTAAAGGAGTTTAAGAAGTTATTTCCATGACCTAATATTTTTTTTTTGTTTGTGTGTGTATTACACTGCTTAGAGAAAACTCATGAGTACTTCCCCTCATTTTGAGGATGGTACCCAAGTTAAACTCTAGAATATTCAGGGCACAAGGCCGATCAACAATAGGGATTGAAGTCATTACAACAATATACTCGTTATGATCTCAAAATATCATTTCGAGGATGGTACTCATGGTAAACACTAGAATCTTTAGGGCACAAGGTTGGTCAACAATAGGCTCAAATGACAGGATGGGATTGAATAACTCCACACATTAAAAAAAAATGTATTAAAGTGAGTGAAATATATATACAAATAGGCAAATTTTGGTTTCATCTTCCTAGAGGTCAGATGGTTGTTCCTATTCACCTGCAACCCTTCATTTTCTCCTAGATTAAAAATTTACAATAATTTTAAAGTATCATAATCCCAAGTATTATGCAATTTACCTTCCCCCCCTTAATCCGAAGGCATGTTTGTAAGTCCAAGCATCTTTTTGAAATTTTCTCTTCCAAGTGCTTTGGTGAAGATGTCTACAATTCGCTCAGTTGTGGAACAATGTATCAACTGAATGACTTGGCCTATACATGATGTCAAATCAAATGGTACTTTGCGTTGATGTGCTTGGTTCAATCATGGAATCTATTATTCTTAGCCAATTTGATTTTAGAAGTGTTATCACTCAAAAGAGGAGTAGCATTCACCTATTTCTTCTAAGAATCCTCTAGTATCTTCCTAAGCCACATAGTCTCCTATGTTGCCTCTACAACAACCACATATTCTACATTTTTAGTGGAATCTACTAGAACAGACTATTTTCATAATCTCCAAGAGATAGTAGTTGATCCAAGACTTGCGAGGTATACCAAAGTAGATGCTCCATTCTCCTTATCCCCATTAAATTCTGAATCGGTATGTCCAACTTGTTTGAAGTCACCCACCTTAGAGTATTTTAGCCCAAAGTCTTAAGTTCCTTTCAAGTACTTTAGAAATATCTTTGTATCAATCCAATGTCGTTCACCAGTTTTTTTCATGAACCTAGAAAGGATCCTAACTACAAATGAAATGTATGGTTTAGTAGTAGTAAGGTAGATAAGACTCCCCACAAGCTGTCTATATTTAATTGCATCCTCAAATTCATTCCCTTGTTTTGATGTTAGCTTCAGATTTTGTTCCATTGGAGTAGAGAGAGGATTACAATCAACCATGCCAAATTTGTTCAACATTTCTCCAATGTACTTCTTTTGCGAGATGAATACATGCTTTGGATTCTGAGTTACTTCAATACCCAAGTATTAATGAAGACATCCCATGTCTTTCATCTCAAAACCATTCTTCAATTATATATTTATGGATGCAATATATGCTTCATCGTTCCTTGTTATCAAAATATTATCTACATACACCACAATATATACAAAAATTTTGCCAACTTTCTTGACAATCAAAGTTGCATCATCAAGATTAAAATGCTTGAAACTGATATTTAAAATATGGTGAGTTAACTTTTCATACCATGCACAAGGTGCTTGTTTTAGGCCATACAAAGAATTGATGAGCTTGCATGCCTTATGTTCTTGACCTTTCACAACAAATCCTTCTAGTTGAGACATGTAGACATTCTCTTTCAAGTCTCCATTCAAGAAGGATATCTCTATATCCATGTGATGAATCTTCCACCTATTATGTACAACCAAATCCAACAATTCATGAATGGTATCCCATTTTATTGTGGGAAATTCTTTTTCCTCGTAGTATATTCCTTCTTTATGTGCATATCCTTTCACCACAATCTTCACCTTATGCTTTTCAATTGAGCCATCTAATTTGTACTTGTTCTTGTAGACATATTTGCAACCAATTGGTTTGGTTCCAAATGGAGGATCCACTAGCTTCCAAGTCCCATTCTTGATGACAAAATCATACTCCTTCTGCATGGCTTCTTTCCACTCATCATGAGAAGAACCTTCTTCAAAGGAATATGGTTCAGTTTTAGTAGATAAATTAAATTCACAATCAAATAAACATCTATATCATCTACATCACTTGAATCTCAATTATCTGCATCTTCAAAATCTGAAGTATTTACATCACCTCCATGTTGTCTTGTATAACTTTTGGTTCCTATCTTTCCAACTTCATTAGGATGAACACTTTCAAGTATCTTTGTGAGCCACTTTGGTGGACCTTTCTAAGATGGTCCACATTTCTCTATTGATTGAGTTGGTGTTGCATTCCCATCAAGGTTCAACCTTTCAATCCTCTCAATCACATCATCCAATTGAACACTCTAGTATGATGAAGTGGATAGATCTTCTTCATGAGGGGGATATGGCACTTCAAAATTAGATTCTAGAGATTGATCCACGATAGGGATTACCTATTCAATATGTGGAATCTCATCATCAAACTCATGATATATATTTACATGGGTGAATCTATCCAGATGATCAAGATGTTGCTCAATAATCTTGTCATTATTAGAGGATTCAAGAAAAACCACATCTCTAGAAAGAATGAACATTTTGTTTACCTCATCATAAATATGGTATGCCTTGGTGGTATTTGAGTACCCTAAGAAGATGCACTTTCGACTCCTTGCACCAAGTTTTTTTCTTTGCTCCTTAGGAATTAAGGTGTATCAGGTGGAACCAAAAACCCTAAGATGCCTCATCGAAGGAATGCAACCATTCCATATTTCATAAGGAGTCTTGTTCCCAAGAGCATGATATGGACTCATGCTTCTCACATACATTGCACATAGAATTGCATCAGCCCAAAACATCAACTTCACAATCTTGAAAAACAACATTGAACATACCATATTCAAGAGTGTCATGTTCATTCTTTCTACTACACCATTATGTTGAGGATTGTATGGAATAGTGGTTTGATGCTTGATCTTATGTTGACAAATATAGTTTTCAAATTCATTTGAAGTGTATGCTCCTCCATTATTGGTACAAATAGTGCCAATATGAGATTGAGCTTCATTTTCAATCCAAAATTTTCAAATGATTGAGATTTATGTTTCAACAAATTGACCCAACACATCCTAGTGTAGTCATCAATAAAATTCAGGATATATCTATTACCATGGGTAGATAGAACAAGCATGGGGCCACACAAATCATAGTGTATCAACTCTACCTTTCTATGTGCTCTTGAGGTGGAATCATGAAAAGGTTGCTTGTCATGTTTACTAAGGATACAAGCCTCACATTGTTGCAAATTCCTTGGAATGGTAAGAAAACTAGAAACATCACTTTCTTTAGCATATGAAGACTATCATAGTTGATGTTGTTGGCATATTTATTACGGGCAGACAAAAGGCAGAGTATTTGTTTGTCATTGATGGCAAGCTCATCTCGACGATGGTGAACAAGAGAAAGTGGCAGCAAGACCAGCAATGCAACGATGATCGCATGGCAGAAAATCCCGAAACAGGTACACTCCATTTCAGAGTTTCGCAGATTGGGAAATCGGAATTTTAGAGACAGAAGGAAGAGTATTTTCCTGAAATAGGCACACTCCATTTCAGAGTTTCGCAGACCGGGAAATCATAATTTTGGATACCGGGAGTTGGAAGTGTCTAAACACTTCACCACAGGAGTCTCGAAATTGCGAAATGAAAAACGTCGAAATCCTGCGAAACCACGACATTTCAGAGTTTCGGATACCGGGAGTTGGAGGAGTCAAGTGTTGAAACACTTCACCACAGGAGTCCCGAACTCACGATATGTGAATCATGAAATAATCCTAGCCGTCAGATAGAGGATTGATCTGGACCATTGATCATACACGACAAAGGCTCGTGAAGTTTTGAAATCACGATAAGATCTGGACCGTTGGGTCCATAGGACACGTGGTGAAATATTTTCATTTCGCTGACTGGAAAATCAATGGAATGGGGTTCCCTAATCTCTCAAACTTGCGATATGTAAAATCGCGAAATGCCGAAATGCGAAATTGTGAAAGGCGCTAACAGCTAAGCTCTTTTTCAGAGTTTTGGGGATCATGACATGGAGCGTCAAGATATCTCATCACAAGGAATGCCGAAATGCAAAATGCTGAAATGATCAAAGATAGTCAAGCTAAGTTCCTTTTTTTAGAGTTTCGGGGATCGTGACATGGAGGGTCAAGTTATCTCATCACAAGGAATGCCGAAATGCCGAATTGCGAAATGGAAAAATAAGCACGAGACTCGTCATTTAATCTAATGGTGCAGGTGAAATTGAATATGCTCGGAGGGCTACTGTTTTACCTCATAGTTAATTGATCAGTTACGATTCAGTTAGCAAAACTGATTCATAATTCTTGGACGGTTGGCGTTTCAGTTGGCCAAATCATTTTCCTAGGGTTTGAGGGGTAACTGATGGGAAGGAGTGTTTAAAAGAAACAGGCAGTGACGGGGTAAGGTTGGTTGTTCTGACTAAAAAATGAGTTGAGTTGTAGAAAGATAAAACTACAGTATGCACAGTATGAAGAAAGCTCGGAGATAAGGAACATAAGCTGAACATAAGAGAAAAGGTGAAGAGAGTAGAATGTGCACATATCAAAGAGCATGAGAAGGACAGAGAAAGAACAGATAGAAAGAGACAACAAGTCAAGCCAAATATGAATAGAGCAGAAGAATAGTGTAGCAGAGAAGAATTGCAGAACAATGAAGAAGTGGTAAGAATTGATTTATCTATGTGTTGGTTATTCAATCATTTATTTGTAATAAGGGTGGTAGGGAGGTGCTAGGGAGGACCGTTGTCCTCAGAGGTTCAAGTGGGTGCTTGAACACAGGGAGTTGTAGCTTCTATCTGATTTCAGCCAGAGAAACCAGGGTGGTAGGGTGGTGCAAGGGAGAACAAGTGTTCTCTATTATACAGGTTGGAGCCTGTGTAACTGGAAGTTGGTGCT
>SNQJ01S0016792.1:38019-71644 GCA_010110895.2 Picea sitchensis | reverse complement strand
GGGGGGGGGATCTAAAACACGTTGAGGACCGTTGATCTGAGAAGAAGGGGCTGCCGCCGATGGAGATAAGCACAGGGGTTAGGCACTACAAGACAAAATGTCTTGTTCCTACGCGACTTTGGTTAAAACAATGTGCATGCTGGGAACCTTAGAAAAATAATTATTTTTTTTAATCCTTTTGAAAACAATATTTCACTCTGCAAATTGAAACCCATGACAACTTCATGTGATAACACATCATGTTGTTGAATCCCTGGAAGGGAGGTGGACAATCGATGGACTTGTGATAGTGAAGGTGTACACTCCTGGGGTGGAATAAGCATGTGGGGAATGAGGGTTTGTGGGTTGTGGGCGTAAGTGGCTCCTAGGAGAAAATACTTCATGTTTATTTGTGTGACTTTCTTGTTGTCCTTGCCAAGCCTAGGAATCCGTTGCTCTGTGGAATCCCTTATTGTCCTTGCCAAGCCTAGGAATCCTAGCTCGGGGGTGACCCACTGTTGAGCGTGATGAAGAACATTGTCTAAGGCTGGGAGGTTTATGGAAGGTCTGCACGCAGTTGGTGTACTTCATTTAAAAGATAATTACCCATTTCTTTGTTCATTTACATGTTGTGTATTTGTACTTGCTATATTGATGAGTATTGCGTGTATATGATGTTATATTTATGGTTGTGTTTGTGATTACTGCATGTATGCTTTTACTGTTATTTCTACATTAAGTTGTGTGATAGAAGAACGTAAATCATTTGTTAAATATTGGTATGTGTTATTGTCACTTCCACAAGAATACGTGTATGTACAAAATGTTTATGTTTGGTTAAAATTGCATTATATGTGTGTGTGTGTGTGTATGTGTGTGTGTGTGTGCTTGAGCATGCTAGTTTTCTGAGGTGATGTTTCTTAGCCTATTGGTGGTGGTTGGGAATGTCACAAAATGGTATCAGAGCAACAAAAAAAGATACAGTTGTTTAGGTAGCGTTAGCCGACAGAGGTTTGAGGGTCGGGGATGTTACAAAATGGTATCAGAGCATAAAAACAAAGATATAGTTGTTTAAGTAGCATTACCCAACATAGGTTTGAGGGTTGGGGACGTTACAAAATGGTATCAAATCCAAGGTTTCAACACTGAGCCTGGATGGGCCATGGTAGTGGTTAATGAAGCAGAGATTTCAGAGTGAATTGTTGTCGAAAGGAACAAAATTTGAAGTTCAGATCGTCCCTGGGTGCTAAGAGAATACCTTGGTCGTGTTATGAATCTCATGAGGTATAACGCTTTATGGAATGGAAACAAAGAAAGAAGCCACAACAAGCATTGTGTTGGGCCACGAGGTTTAAATTTGGGCAGTAGGATCTATTCGGGAGAAGGCGGACCCTTCACAGTCGTCAGATCTAGAAAAGGTGTAGGAAAGTTAACCCCTAAGTACTTCATACTTCACGACTTCGGCAAAGTTTATGTGTGATAGAGAATAAGGGGTCGAAGCTTGAAGTTTCGAAGTTCCGGAGTGGATATACACCGTAGATCTGGGGAGAAATGCTTGACCGTTGGATCGGCCGAAGATAGATTAGAACCGTTAGGTTAAGTCAAGAGTAAGAGGTAAGGAACAACGATGAAAAATAGATATCAGCCATCAGATCTGCATGCAATTGATTGTGATCCATAGATCTCACAACAGTTTGTGGGATTGGCATTCGAGAGAAAAAAAGTATGCTAAGGTAAAACCTTTTAAAGCCCGAAGTCCCGAAGTCTGGAGTTAATCTGGACCGTTCATCGAAAGAGACACGTGTCAGTCAGAATGGAACTTGGATGACCTTGTTGGGCCAAAATCAATCTGAAACATGGGGTCACTAGTCACCACCTTATATGTTGACAACTGTACCATGTGGACCCCAGAAGGTAAAGTAGTTTGAAAGTTTGGAGTTCGAGAGATTTGAGGAATGTAAGTGTAAAATATTCCAAATCCCGAAGTCTCGAAGTGATGTGGCCTGCTGAAGTCACCAGGGATGACATGGACACATGAGATGTGTGCCAAGTGTTAGTGAGTTAGGAACCTTTGAATATAGAAATGCTAGTCATAATGTGACACATGTCATCCGACACATTGGACCACGTGTCTGCTTCTAGTATTCCGCCACATGGCACTCTTATTGAGCATGGTTAGTGGGGCCCTGATGGTCACAAGGGACGCATGGCGTCATATCCCAAGGTCTGGAGACTTGACACTCTGGAATAAAGGGTTCATGACAGAATGGGAGGAAGAAATCCTCTGAAGTCTCAGAACCTTGAAGTAGATATCATCCATTGGATGCTGGGAAGCCGAGGACCGTTGATCCACCCCACTTCGCGAGTATGCCAATGAGTCACTTCAGGAGATTGGTTGTGATGTGATTTGGAAACTGCTGAAGCCCGTAGACCTGAAGCCTTTATTGACCATATATATTAACAGAGAATGTAGACCGTAGATCCACCGTCCTCCATGAAATCGCCCATTCCAGGTTCTGTGATGTTTGTGATGTGCGGAAAGGAAAATCTATGAAGCTTCGAAGCCCTGAAGTTTCAAGGCTTCAGATAAGCACTTATCGACATAGCACTTGGTCACATCCATGGTCACATGCGAGTTGAGAGTTGAATAAAAAGGGGATAGCGCCCGAAAGTAAATTTTAGAGAAGAACAGGGCTCGGAGACAGAGCCATGGGAATTCTTTCTCAACCAAGGACCCACAGAAAATGGAGTCTGATATTCTTTCTGTTGAAGTAGATTGTTTAAGTTACTCTAGAAAATTATTAAAGACCGATAGCCTAACAAAATTCAGTTGTCTACACATTTTTCAGAGTTAGCAATTATCAGAACTGGATTGAATTGTTACCTAGTGTAGAGAAATGGAGGAAGCACATGACGGTTACAGTCCATAGTGTTGGCGTCAGAAGTCACTCCTAGATTGTAGTAGGAGTAAGCCTGAGGCCCATCAGTTTATGTCACTATTTGTTTATAAAGGGTGATGAATGGAAGTAAACTCAGAACAATGTCGTTCTAACTCAGAAACTAGGCTAGTAATGCACAAGCAAATGAGGTCTTGGTTCAACTTCAGACAGTAAGTTGTAATAAGGGTGAGTAGGAGGAAGACTTATGTGAAGAAATGTGAAGGGTTTTTGTAAGCATTAGGCTTTCAACAACCTGTAGAAGAAAACTTTGAACACAAGAACTTCTTATATTCAAAAGCATAAACACTAAAAGAACATAACAACGTTATAATAAATCCTTTATCATAACACAGTCATGACGATTCATGTGAATCAATCAATCATGAACCCTTTCAGTATGAGATCGAAACAAGATGAAAAAGAGAGCTGCCTTACATTAAACAAGGAAATTTCATATATAGATACATAGCCAGGAAAACCAGTGCTTCATTAAAACATTACAGTTGGGAGCTCTGCTCTACCATCCATGCTTTACAAAAATACAAAAACTAAGTATATATACTCAGAGTAATTCACCTCCTTGGCCCCAGAAGGGTAGCTGAGCTACCTCATTTAAGGATTTATGTGCACATGATTTTCCTTTAGACTGTACACGCAGCTTCTTGTCTGACACTACTTCAGATGACATGGATTCTGTAGGAAAACTTTCCATCAGAGTACCACGAACTGTCTTCTTCTGACCCTTCCCATGCCTTCCATTTATGGATTGAGCTGAGGCCTCAACCACCTGCTCAATATTCATTAACTTCTTGTTCCATGGAGGTTGGTCGAGACTGAATACATAGAGAGTGACCACGTGTTGGTTTTCCAAAGCTTGGAGGCCATCCTTCATTTCTTTAGGTTTCATTCTCAATGTAACCACAGGGCCATGCAATTGTCTTCAAGGAGGCTTTTACATTTCGTGTTTCAGGTTTCGGTGATTCTCAATGTAGTGGAGGAGCGACCCCTTGTCTTTCAAGGTCCCGGTAGCTGAAATGCCGAAACAACTCCTGGGGGGCTTTTACATTTCGCGTTTTGGGTTTCGGTGATTCCCGATGCAGTGGAGGAGAGACCCCCTTGTCTTTCAAAGTCTAGGGAGCTGGAATGTTGAAACAACTCCTGGGGGGATTTTACATTTCGCGTTTCAGGTTTCAGCGATTCCTGATGCAATGGAGGAGAGACCCCCTGTCCTTTGAAGTTTCAGTAGCCGAAATGCTGAAACGGTTCCTGGGGGGCTTTTACATTTCGTGTTTTGGGTTTCGGCGATTCTCGATGCAGTGGAGGAGAGACCCCCTATCTTTTGAAGTTTCGGTAGCCGAAATGCCGAAACGGCTCTTGGGGGGATTTTACATTTCGTGTTTTGGGTTTTGGTGATTCTCGATGCAGTGGAGGAGAGACCCCCTATCTTTTGAAGTTTCGGTAGCCAAAATGTCGAAATGACTCTTGGGGGGCTTTTACATTTCGCATTTTGGGTTTCAGTGATTCCTGATTTAGTGGAGGAGAGACCCCCTGTGTTTTGGAGTCCCGGTAGCTGAAATGATGAAACAACTCCTGGGGGGCTTTTACATTTTGTGTTTCGGGTTTCGGCGATTCCCGATGCAGTGAAGGAGAGACACCCTGTCTTTTGAAGTCTTGGTAGCTGAAATGTCGACCGAACCTGATCAGGCGCCATGTAGCCGAAATCGTGAATGATCATTTCGTGACTTTGGCCACAAGAGATGAGCCCATGTACTAAACCTCGTGCAACTCCGCGACTCGAGCTTACTCGATGACCGTCGATCTGTTCCATCTATGGATCCTCGGTGTTGAAAACAAAATTCTTGCTCGCTTTATTTTAAACCCGAAATGGACTACTTCTGTGTGCTGCGATTGGCGCTCATGACTGCGGCCTTTGAATAAAACACATTTGATGGGTTTTTAAACCCCATTTCTATGTGTTTACACCAAGGGCCTGAAATCGGAGAGAAACACCCCTTTGCAAGAATTGGTGCTAACATTAGGCTCCATGGGGGATAGAGTCATCCTTGCGATGCTCTAAGAACTCCTTTTGCAGTTCCAGTTTCCTTTTGTTGGGCTATGGAGTCATTTATTAAGCCGGAAATAAACAGAAAAATAATATTTACAAAAACAGAGGAGCCGTCTAAGGCTCAAACAAAACATTTCTTCAGGAAATGCCCATTTACTGGGTCATTAAAAACTTCTTCACCCTCCAAATCCTGCAACCTGTATGTGTTATTTAAGAATACTTCAAAGATTTTGAAGGGCCCAATCCAGAGGGCATCAAACTTGCTGTGTTTGCCCCTATCGTGCCTGGGTGCATCCCACTTAAGCACCAAATCTCCCAGCTCGAATTCCTCCTTCCTGACCTTCATGTCAAAGGCCTGCTTGATCTTCTGCTGATGACTATGAGCTATGTCCATTACCTGCTCCCTGACCTGTTGCACTTCCACCACTTGATGAACTCTTCTGACCATATGGTTTGGCGCTCCTTCATGATCTTGAAAGAATTTCGCTATAGGTAAAGCGAGATGAGTGGGAAACACAACCTCTGTCCCATAAATAAGTTGAAAAGGTGAGGTGCCCAGGGACTTCTTTGTTGTTACTCGATCGACCCATAGAGAGAATTTGAGCTTTGAATCCCAGACCCTCTTATTGTCTTCCAATAATCTTTTAATGAGTTTGATTAGACTTTTATTGGAAGATTATGCCATCCCATTTCCTTGAGGATAATAGGGAGTGGAGTGGATTAGTGAAATCTCGAACTACTCACAAAACTTAACCAGAGGCTCAGACTTGAAAGAAGAAGCATTATCAGTGACAATTTTGCTGGGACAGCCAAATTTGGCTATGATATCCTCCAGGAAGATGATAATTACCTTGTGTGAAGCACTCCTAGTGGGGGCGGCTTCTATCCACTTGGTGAAATAGTCTGTTTCAGTCAGGATCCATTTGTGTTGGTCACTTGAAGGAGGATGAATTTCTCTAATGAAGTCCAACCCCCACTGTTGAAAGGGTGTTGAAGCTATTATAGGCTTTAGTGGCAGAGATTTGAGTTGCTATTTTCCTGAGAACCTTTGGCATTTGATGCAAGCTCTGACTTCTCTGTAGACATCAGTGAATAAGGTGGGCCAGTAGTACCCAACCCTGAGAATTTTGTGAGCTATGGTCTTCTAGAACAAAGGCCGCTATGGAAATCAAACATAACTTTTTGGGCCTCCTGTGGGTTCAAACACCTCAGAAACACCCCTAAAGGGTCTCTCCAGTATAAGACTTGGTCAATAAGGAAATATATGACTGCCTTGAGCTTTAAATCTCCTGCCTTGCTTTTTCCCATTCCATCAGGAGGCTTCAACTCTTGCAGAAAGTAAAAAATGTCTATGTACCAAGTGCATTATGCTAGTGATAAACCACCTTGAGAACTTTTGCTGGACAACTCAGCTTATTGATTTCCTGAGCAAGCGATGATGAAGCTAACCCCCAAGGCCTTGCAATTGGATTCATCTAGCAGCTTGGCTAAACCCTACCCTTTAACCAACTTGGTGGGATTTATCTCCAGATCAAACTCAAGGATCTTGGCAATCCATTTACCTCTTCTCCCATCTATGTCAGGCTGTATAAGGATGTCTTTCACAGAGGCTGAAGGAACATATGCAGTCACTCTTGAGTGCAAGACATAGACTCTGAAAGCTTTGAGAGCTTTCACCAAGGCATAGGCCTGCTTCTCCATGATCTCATACCTGATTTTTTCATCTCTTAATGCCTTACTAAAGAAGGAAATGGGTTGTTCTCGCCCTTCCTCATTTTTTTGCAATAAGACCGTTGCTACTGTATCAAAAGAAGCAAAAGAAAAAATTAGGAAATCCTTGGAATAATCTTGACTGATCAGCACAGGTGCCTCAGTCAATGCCTTTTTTATTTGGACAAAAGATTCCCTAGGTTCAGCAGTCCATTTTACTTCATTTCCCTTTTTGAGCATGGTTGTGATGTGTTTCACCAACTCAGCAAAATTTGAGACAAACCTCCTTAGAAAGTTAATCTTCCCTAAAAAATCCTGAACTTCCTTTCTAGACCTGAGAAGTGACAGGGTCTGAATTGCCTCTACCCTGCTAGGATCAATTCTCACTCCCTCTGCTGATACTATATGGCCTAACAGCTTCCCCTCCTTCATAGCAAACAAAGATTTCTTGGGATTTAAGGAAAGGCCAAACCTCCGGCATTTCAAGAAAAATTTCCTCAAGTGACAGCAGTGCTCTATATCAGACCTAGAGAAGACTGTGATGTCATCCAGATAAATCACTACAAACTGATCTTTCTCCCCGATGAAGGCTATGTCCATGGCTCACTGAAATGTTGCTCCTGCATTCATTAATCCAAAATGCATTCTGGCATACATGAATGTGCCCCAAGGAGTGGTGAAGGTTGTTTTTTCTCTGTCTTCAGACATGATTGATATCTGATTATAGCCAGAAAAACCATCAATCATGGATAGTCTAGATGCACCAGTTACCCTCTGCAATATGTGTTCCATGTTGGGCAAGGGATAGTTGTCTTTCTTTGAACTCTTGTTCAGGTTCCTAAAATCAACATAGAGCCTGATTTCTCCACTTTTTTTCCTCACCGGGACCAAATTGGCCATCCACTCAGAATATCTCAAGGGGACAATGATTTGGGCATCTAACAACTTCTTCACTTCTCTCTCCATGACAGGCAACAAAATGGGATTTATCTGTCTTAGATTCTGCCTAAAAGGCTTAGCCTCTTCCTTCAGTGGGATATTGTGTTCAATGACAGATGTGTCATATGTCTTGAGGTCTTCATAGGTCCATGCAAACACACCAACGAATTCTCTTAATAACTTGGTATATTCGGCCCTCTGCTCTTTGGTCAAACTGCTTGACAACTTGAGGAACTTAGGCTTCTTTTGAGTGCCTATGTTGCACTCCGCTGCATCAACATCTTCATTTGAAAACCTACCCTTTACTGCCACATCATTCCCATTGAACAGTCTTTCTAAAGGGACTAGTCCCTTTAGAATATGGTTGCTAGGCAGATGAATAATATGGTGGTCAACAATTTTATTTAAAAATACCTCAGGGTGAGGATGAATTTCGAGATTAGGATCCCGATCAATGTGCAATGCAGAAAATTCATCAATAGACTAAAGAAATTTTTTGATTTCAAGATCATCTTCGAATACCTTCCAATGCTTGATATTGTCTGGAACAGATGGCCTATATCTTATCTCAACCTCATATTTGATCTTAGGCGGCAGAGGGATCCTGAATAGACTAGCTGAGACAGCTAAGGAATCGGCCAAAGTATTTTCCTTTCTTGGAATAAAAGAAATGTTGAAAGCTGAGAAGAAATTATCAATCAGGTCCCACACTTCATTTTTGTAACTCCTGAGTTGAGGGTGCTTAGCTCGATAAGCATTTATGACTTGCTGGATTATCAACTCAGCATCTCTGAACACTGCTACCTCCTCAATTCCCATTTCTTTTGTAGCCCTCAAACCCAGAACAAGAGCTTCATATTCTGCCACATTATTGGTAGCTTCAAATTCTAGCTTGTATGACAGGGATATGGTTTCCTGACAAGGTGACACAAAAACCACCCCAGCACCAACGCCTTCGCTAGAAGAAGCTCCGTTGAAGAACATCTTCCAAACAGAGGTGGTTGGAGGAGGTATCTCATGATTAAATATGGGTTTCTTTCTAATTTGAAAAGGGGCTTCAGGAGTATCGGTGATCTGCAATAAACTAGACCCCAAATCAGTGTCAAGTACAAAGATAAGGTGATTGGTGGGGTCTGCTTCGTCACTAACAATGTAGGCCAGCTAAGCTTCTCTGTATAACCTCTTGTGTTCCCCTCCAAAGAATGGAATGGTGGCATATGTGAGATCCATCTATAATGTTCCTCCAAGTTTTTTAATCCAAGATCTTGATAATAGCATGCCGAACTTGGGGGGAACCTCAGCTACTACAATGTCCATGACCACACTCTTCATTGGAAGCTGAAATAAAGAGACCACGAAGTATTTGATGACTCCAAGGCATTGCACCCTCCTTGAATCAAAAGAGTACAAATCGTGATAAGCCTTTGTCACTTCCACTCCCAATTCCTCCATGACTATTTTGGGCATAAGGTTGTGGGAAGCTCCTGAATCCATGAGGCAATTATGCAGCACCTTATCATGTATGTTCAGGGATGTGTAGAAGGGAGGGGATGAATCATCTCTGTCTTCTACCATGGGACCTAGGATGACTACTGGATTTTCATCTTGAAGATTTACTAAGTCTGTGGAAGGCTAGGGGGGACTCAGATTGTAGTAGTTTGGAGAGGGACCTTTCGAAATCTTCATTTGTAACTAGTTCTGAGAGGGGTACGGGAATTCTAATATTTTGAATTTCATGCTCAAAACTAAAGGAGGAAATAGGCTTAGGAGCTTCCCTTACCTCAGAGATAGGTTCTTTAGCTGTTGGCGAAGTATTCTGAGTTTTATTTTCTTTAGCAGTGATGGTTGCATTTTTAGCAGGTCTTTCCGCTATGAGGGGTTGATCATGGCTATCAAAATTCCCTTCTTTCTTCTTTGACCTGAGATGATATTTGTTAGGAGTTTTGTTGGCCTTTTCCCCTTTACCCAACTCATTGACTTGAATGTTCATAAGGGATTCTTCATATGTAGATCGAGTCAAATGGGGAAAAGGGGAAGTGTCTTCAATACAATGAATTTCAGGGTCGAGCTTATCTATCTCCTCTCCTTCCTCATGAGAAATTAGGTTATTTTGGAGAGGGGTTTGAATCCTCTGATCATCTTTGTCTTTTCTACTTTGTTCCCTTGGCAAATCCTGTGTCACATTGTTGCTATGCCTCCTAAAGCCTCTGTTATCAGTATTTTGGGGATTTATGTACATGGGCTTCCCTTCTAACTCCCACCTTTCCATTCTAGCAAAAAGCGATTTTAGCACTTTAGCTACCTTGTCCATCTAAAGGGGAAGGGGAGAGGAATTGGATGGGGAGGTTTAGGTCTCTTCCTAGATATGTCTCCGTCAGCCTTATTCCTGAGTTGGTCAACAACCAATATGTTAGATTCTACTTCCACGGCTGCATCCTGCATGTGAGCCAGAGTAGTTGCTCTCCTTTCCCTCAACAGAAGGAAGAAATCGAGATCAAAAGCGCTAGCATAAGTGATCTTAGCAGAGGATTCTGAGGGATTTATCTCAGCGGGGATATTATTATACATTTTATTAAATCTCTTGGAGAAGTCAGAGACAGATTCTCCTTCCTTTCTCTTCAAAGAACTGAACTCTGTCATGTAATACATGAAGTCTTTTTTGTCTCCCCACTGTCTCAAAAAGGCATTATCCAAAGCCTCAATCCCATCGATAGATCCAGGAGACAGGGCCCTAAACCACTTTCTAGCCTCGCCTTCATGGCTATGGACAAAAATTCTTATCCATACGTCTGTATGCATGATAACATGATCATCTGTAAAACTATAAAAGGCTTCAAGGTGTTCTTCTGCAGCTATGTCCCCTTCGCCTGTAAGCTTGGGCAGCTGCTTAAGGTAGCCATCTGTTGGAAGGGCATTGAGAGGCTGAGGTAACAAAAGGGGGGCATACCTATCAGCTATTATAGCCTCCATTTTGGTCATGGGGGGATTTTCTCCTGCCATTGGAATATTAGGTGGAGGAGAACTCAGAGGAGAAGGAGCTCGAATAGGGGATACTGGAGGTGAGCTTCCAGGTGGAAGGGGGAACAATGGAGGATTCAGAGAGAAGGCTAAGGGGCTTGAGTCAGCAGATGCTTCTCTCTGTGCAGTAGCAACAATAGTAATAAGAGGGGGGTGGTAAAGCTAGGGGTGGGGAAATCTTCTGTGGTCCTAGGTCTACGCCAAGGTACAGCTGAAGGGGAGAGGGGAGTGACAAGGATTTTCTCCCTCAAATCCCAGACCAGGAGGGGAAAACTCAGCAGGAACACTTCTGAAATTCAGGAAATGGGAAACTTCAGAAAAAGGTATGCTAGGAAGCTGAGAAGAAGAAAATGGAGTTTCTATAGAAGGAGATGGAAAATTACCTGGTTCAGCGGTGGAAGTTTCTCCTTTAGAGGCCTTTCCTTTTCTGATAATTGCCTCTGGATCAACTTCAAGTGTAGCTAGAGGCAGTTGTGGATGGGACCGCATGTGTCTACCTCTAGAAGCCACAACTAAAAAAGCAGGTTCGCCATAGTGGAGTCGTCACAATGGAGTCGTGAAGTGCACAATAGCAATCTCATAGGGCTCTGATGCCTGATGCACCTTCAAAATCAGAGGCTCAATGTCGTTCGATCCCAGGGTAAATTTTCAACTTCGTCCTCGGCAACGATGCTAGAAATTTTGGTGTTAGAAGTCACTCCTGGATTGCAGCAGGAGTAAGCCTGAGGCCCATCAGTTTATGTCACTATTTGTTGATAAAGGGTGATGAATGGAAGTAAACTCATAACAATATTGTTCTAACTCATAAACTAGGCTAGGCATGCACAAGCAGATGAGGTCTTGGTTCAACTTCAGACAGTAAGCTGTAATAAGGGTGAGTAGGAGGAAGAATTCTATGAAGAAATGCGAAGGGCTGTTGTAGGCATCGGTCTTCCAACAACCTATAGAAGAAAAATTTGAACACAAGAACTTCTTTTATTCAAAAGCATAAACACTAAAAGAACATAACATCGTTATAATAAATCCTTTATCATAACACAGTCATGACGATTCATGTGAATCAATCATTCATGAACCCTTTTAGTATGAAATCGAAACAAGATGAAAAAGAGAGTTGCCTTACATTAAACAAGGAAATTTCATATACAGATACATAGCTAGGAAAACCAGTGCTTCATTAAAACATTACAGTCGGGAGCTCTGCTCTACCATCCATGCTTTACAAAAATACAAAAAGTGAGTATATATACTCAGAGAAATTCACCTCCTTGGCCCTAGAAGGGTAGCTGAGCTACCTCATTTAAGGCTTTACATGCACATGATCTTCCTTCAGACTGTACACACAGCTTCTTTTCTGACACTGCTTCAGACGAAATGACTTCTGTAGGAAAAATATCCATCAGAGTACCACGAACTGACTGCTTCTGACCCTTCCCATGCCTTCCATTTATGGATTGAGCTGAGGTCTCAACCACCTGCTCGATATTCATTAACTGCTTGTTCCATGGAGGGTGGCCGAGACTGAATACACAGAGAGTGACCACATGTCAGTTTTCCAAAGCTTGGAGGCTAGCCTTCATTTCTTCAGGTTTCACTCTCAATGTAACCATAGGTCCATGCAACTATCTTCAAGGAGGATTTTACATTTCTTGTTTCGGGTTTTGGCAATTCCTGATGCAATGGAGGAGCGACCCCTTGTCTTTCAAAGTCCCGGTAGCTGGATTACCAAAACGGCTCCTGGGGGCCTTTTACATTTCGCGTTTCAGGTTTCGGTGATTCTCGATGCAGTGGAGGAGAGACCCCCTGTCTTTTGAAGTTCCGGTAGACGAAATGCCGAAACGACTCCTGGGGGGATTTTACATTTCGCATTTCAGGTTTCAATGATTCCCGATGCAGTGGAGGAGAGACCCCCTGTCTTTTGAAGTTTCGGTAGCTGAAATGTCGAAACGTCTCATGGGGGGCCTTTACATTTCGTGTTTCGGGTTTCGGTGATTCCCGATGCAGTGGAGGAGAGACCCCTTTTCTTTTGAAGTTTTGGTAGCCGAAATGCCGAAACGGCTCCTGGGGGGATTTTACATTTCACGTTTCAGGTTTTGGTGATTCCTGATGCAGTGAAGGAGAGACCCCATGTATTTTGAAGTCCCAGTAGCCGAAATGTCAAAATGGCTCCTGGGGGGATTTTACATTTCGGGTTTCGGGTTTCGACGATTCCCGATGTAGTGGAGGAGAGACCCCCTGTCTTTTGAAGTCCTGGTACCTGAAATGTCGACCGAGCCTGATTAGGTGCCATGTAGACGAAACCGTGAACGATCATTTCATGACTTTGGCCACAAGAGATGAGCCCATGCGCTAAACCTCGTGCAACTTCGCAACTCAAGCTTACCCGATGACCGTCGATTTGTTCCATCTATGGATCCTCGTCGTTGAAAACAAAATTCCCGCTCGCTTGATTTTAAGCCCGAAATGGACTCATTCTGTGTGCTACGCTTGGCACTCATGACTGCAGCCTTTGAATAAAACACATTTGATGGGTTTTTAAACCCCATTTCTACGTGTTTGCACCAAGGGCCCGAAATCGGAGAGAAACACCCCCTTGCAAGAATTGGCGCTAACACATAGGATGAGCTTAGAGGAATGGATGTCCATTTGGGAATTGAAGGAAAAAACTCCAATGGGCATGGAGAAGAAATAAATAAAGGAGTGAGCATGATGAAAATCATTAAGAATTTGAAAAAGGATGTCCAAATTCACCAGGAAGATAACAAAAGGCTTATGAGATCCAGGGAGAAACAGGGAGACTTCAATATGAAGATGATATAGAGCCTGGAAAGAATTGAAAAGAAATTGGATAAGGAAAGTGAACCCAGTAAATCAGGAAGTCACGGGACCCATGATGAGGAAAGAAGAGGAAGAAGTGGTAGCAAACATCACCATCACTCCCAAAGGAATTCCAAAAGGAGGCCACACAACAGTTCAAGTCCATCCCCTACCCAAAATCATAGGAGATCTGAAGTGGATCAGTTCAAGGGAGAAATGAACAAGATCAAACCTCCTACTTTTGATGGAGAGCACAAGAAAGATGAAGATGCTAAGGCATGGCTGCTGGGCATGAGGAAATATTTCTAACTGCAAAATTACTCTTCTCGTGCAGAAGGAATAATTTCCATCTATCAGCGAAAAGGTAAGGCGTCCATATGGTGGGATTAGCTTGTGCAAGTGCAACACGTCAGAGAGAAGAATGTTACATGGAGGGAATTCAAGAGGCATATTTTTTAAAAGAAGTACTTAACTAAGAGGTATTATGACAAGAAAATGAAAGAGTTCTTTGAACTCAAGCTGGGAAGTATGTCCATTGATGAGTATGAAAGAATATTCTTGGAGTTGTTGAAGTATGTCCCCTTCATTAAGGACGAGACAGTTAAGATTCAAAGGTATCCGAGTGGGCTACCATATTTCATCAGTGACAAGATCCAGTATGATGATCCAAAGACTATGGAATAAACTATAAGGAGAGAAAAAATGCTTATATGATCAACATAAAGGAAAGCCTACTTTCCAAAAATCTTGGGAAGACAAGAAGAAGTTTAAGAGGGAGTGAAGGAAGAAGGGGAACAAGCCACCATTTTTCAGAAATATTCCTTAAGAACAACTAGTTTTGAGAGAGCCTGGGATGACTGAAGTAGGTGGGCAAAGGCCAATGCAGACACCTATGGAATGTTAGGGTTGTAAAGGAGATCATAGGTATATAGATTGTCCTCACAGAAGTGACAAAATGAGATTTGTTCACAATGTTCAAGAAGAAAAAATGGTAGAGGACATGGGCAGAAGAGTACCAAGGATCTATGCATCCCTGGACAACAAGCAAGTTGAGTATCAATCACACATGATTGAAGTTGAAGGTATTCTCAATAACCATGCCTTTACTATTTTAATTGATTTGAGGGCTAGTTATAGCTATATAGATCCTAAGGTAGTGGAAATATTTCAATTACCAAGAAGTAAGCATGGGAAATCTTGGTTGTTGCAGCTGGCTACAGGAACCAAGAGAAAGGTTGTGGAGTTGATTAAATCATGTCCAATGGGCATGAATGGACTGGGTACCAAGGAAGATTTGAACATCTTGACTTTGGGATCATATGACTGCCTAATTGGTATGGATTGGTTAGACCAACACCATGCCATATTAGATTGTCATAACAAGGAATTCACTTGCTTGGATGAGGAAGGAAATTAGAGAATAGTCCAAGGAATTCCTGTTGGGTAGGTGTTATATTCTTTGCATGTGTGTGTGTGTGGGCACTTCAGATATGACAACTGTGTCTAACGATCCCTCTAGTAGTGCCCTTTGTTTCATGTGCACCGAGCGCTTTCCTAGGGGGGTCCCAGGGGGGGCAAGTATGCCCCCCCTGGTTACGCGCAGTGTTCAAGGCAGTGCCCCGAAATGTTTTTTTTGGGCGATTTTTTCTATTTTTAACGGATTTTGCTATTTTTAGCGATTTTGTAAATTAATCCCAGATTAAGGGATTAGGGTTTTGGTATCTACGGAATACCTAAAAACATTGTATATATATTGTATAGTGAATGGTGAAATTCGATATAATGAATATAAGAAAGGTTTTCTTGGTTGAGGGTTTCTGGTATAAATCTCTATGTACTATGTGAATGAGCCATTAATTAATTTCTGTTTTGCTTAAGAATCTATATGCATTGCTTTACTTCACAGGTTTAAAAATTTCAATTCCCAGGGCAGTTATTGTCTGGGAAATCTCAACAATGCAGCTAAAGAAGTGTTACAGGAAGGGTTGCCAAATATTTGAAGCCCATATGGAGGAAGCATCTAAGGATAAGATGCCAAATCTAGAGGATCATGTAGTCCTAGAAGATTTTGAAGATGTGTTCAAGGAGGTACCAGGACTACCTCCAAATAGAGATATTGATTTCTCTATAAATTTGATGCCTGGAGCAGCTCTAGTGTCAAAGACTCCCTACAGAATGAGCACACCAGAGCTGAAGGAGCTACAAATGTAGCTTGAAGAGATTTTGAAGAAGGGGTACATACGCCCAAGTGTGTCACCTTGGGGTGCCCTAGTCTTGTTCATGAAAATGAAAGATGGTACATTGAGATTATGCATCGATTTCAGACAGTTGACCAATGTGACTATAAATAACAAGTATCCTTTGCCAATGATTGATGATCTCTTTGATCAGTTGAAGGATGCAAGGATATTATCAAAGATTGATATCAAGTCAGGATATCATTATGTAAGGATTAAAGAGGAAGACATGAGAAAGACCGCCTTCAGGACAAGGTATGGTCATTATGAATTCACAGTAGTTCCATTTGGGTTATCAAATGCACCAACTGTTTTTATGTGCTTAATGAATGGTGTTTTCCAGGAATATTTAGACAAGTTTGTCATTGTTTTCCTGGATGACATCCTTGTATATTCCAAGTTGGAAGAAGAGCATGATCATCATTTGAGGATGGTGTTGAAAGTGCTAAGAGAACATCAATTGTATGCCAAATTGAGCAAGTGCTCATTTTATCAAAACAAAATTCACTATTTGGGGCATATCATATCTGAAGAAGGGATAGCAGTGGACCCTAAAAATATTGAGGCCATTAAAGGGTGGAAAACACCTAAAAAAGTGACAGAAGTCAGATCCTTCATGGGTCTAGCTAGCTACTACAAAAGGTTCTTTGCATGGTTTTCGAGAATAGCTCATCCCATCACTTCCTTGCAAAGGAAGGGGAAAAATTTTCAATGGACAGAAGAATGTGAAAATAGCTTCCAGCAATTGAAGCAAATGTTAACCAGTGCTCCAATTTTGAATATTGCAGATCCAAATGAATATTTAGTGGTTTGTACAGATGGATGCAAAGAATGACTAGGTGGAGTCCTCGGTCATAATGGGTTCGTGATAGGCTTTGAATCCAGAAAATTGAAGGAGCATGAAAGGCTCTATGCCACTTATGATTTGGAGTTGGCAGCCATTGTACACACTCTAAAGAAGTGGAGGCACTACCTCATGGGAAAGAGGTTTGATCTCAAGACAGACCACAATGGTTTGAAGTATTTATTTGATCAGCCTACACTGAATGCCAGGCAAAGCAGATGGATGTAATTCCTCTGTGAATATGACTTTGATATCAAGCACATCAAAGGGAAGGAGAGCAAAGTGGTTGATGCACTTAGCAGGAAAGTGCATGAACTGCATGCTACAACCATTAGCATGTATCAAACGGATCTTAAAGACATAATTTCTGAAGCTGTAAAAGTTGATTTGCAGTACATGGAATTGGTAACAAAATTGCAGCAAGGTAAAATGCAACAGAAGACTAAAGATTATGAATTGGGAATTGATGGAAGTCTCTTGTACAAAAACATATTTTATGTACCAAATTCTCTGGAATTGAGGAGTGTGATTTTAAAAGAGATGCATAATGTACCTTATGCAGGACACCCAGGATATCATAAAATAGTTTCAGCAGTCAAGAGCCAATATTATTGGCCAGGCATGAAGAAAGAAATTGCAGAGTACATAACCAAATGCTTGGAGTGTGAAAGGGTCAAGGCTGAGCATAGACACCTAGTTGGGTTGCTACAACCATTAACCATCCATGAGTGGAAGTGGGAAGTGGTGACAATGGATTTCATCATAGGATTACCCAGAACAAACAAACAACATGATTCCATCATGGTGGTGGTAGATAAGTTCACGAAGGCTGCCCATTTTATTCCTATGAAGGTTACTCACAAGGAAACCAATGTTGTTGATATCTATATGAGGGAAGTAGCACGCTTGCATGGAATACCCAAGACAATTGTGTTTGACAGAGACCTAGAGTTTACCTCAAATTTTTGGAGAGGATTATTCAAGGGGCTCAGAATGAACCTGAACTTCAACACAACTTATCATCCTGAGTCTAATGGACAAACAAAAAGGGTGAACTAGGTGATAGAGGATATGCTAAGGATGTATGTGATGGAAAAACCATCTAAACGGAAAGATTATCTACACTTGGTAGAATTTTGCTACAACAATGGGTATCAAGCATCACTGAAGATGAGCTTGTTTGAAGCACTTTATGAAAGAAAGTGCAACGCCCCAGTAAGTTGGGACAACCCAACTGATAGGGCAGTGGCTGGGCCAGAGTTTCTTAGGGAAATGAAAGAGTAATTGTTAAAGATAAATTTGAATGTGAAGGCTGCCCAAGACAGGCATAAAATCTATGCAAACAAAGGAAAAACACACAGGGAGTTTAAAGCGGGTGATCATGTTTTCCTGAAGGTGAAAGCCAATAGAAATTCCCTAAAGCTTGGAAGTTGTTCCAAGTTGGCAGCCAAATATTGTGGACCATTTGAAATTCTAGAAAGGATTGGACCAGTAGATTATATTCTTGCATTTCCTGCATCCATGACTATTCATAATGTATTTCATGTATCGTTGCTCAAGAAGTATATACTTGATGCTAATCATGTGATTGATTGGAATGTGATTCAAGTGGAGCAAGAAGGCACTTTGCAAGTGCAACCCATGCGCATACTGGACTGGAAGAGAAAGCAACTCTGGAATAGAGCCATAAATCTTGTAAAGATTCAATGGACCTGGTATGGTCCTGAGGACGCAACATGGGAGCATGAAGATGCTATGCGGGCAGAGTACCCACATCTTTTTGAAGATTTTGGAAATCTTTTTGTTGTTGTGTAAATAAGTTGCACTGAGGACAATGAAAGAATAAGGGGAGTGGATTGTAACACCCCAAGACCGAGCCCCCGGTGAATTGTAATTATGTTTATAGGATGGTGAGCCAAGTGTTTATAAGTTGGAAGACTTATGTGTTTATTAGGCGAAAGATCATAGATGCTAAGGCCAATGAGCCTGATTTTGTATATGTAAATACTCACATCATTAATAAAATTACATCGCTGCGTGTAGACCCTCCACGAAGAAAGAGTTATGGGGGACTAAGCTCTACTAGGTAGGGAAAGGGAAGGGGCTAAGTTTCTAGGAATAGGGGCTAAGCTAGAGGGCTTACCTCTAAAGGAACAATATTATATTATTATTTCCTAGAGGGTAAGGTTTGACATAACTTATGTTGTCCTAAGTTCCTGGGCAAAGGGAATGAGTGTTAAGTGGAGCTCATGCAGCTTCAGGAAGACATCTTTCAACATGGGTGCATGCAACTTTAGGTGGGAAATTCAGCTCGTTGGGGGTTCCCTCAGGAGGAGGGCGAGGGCCACCACTCTGGAAGCCAACCATACTCCCCACTAATGCACGCACTAAGACGGGGAGAGCTTGGACACAACCAACCATTGCCTCCATTATTGACCTCTGAGTAAGCACACACCTTGGGAACCTAAAGTCATACTTGAGTTATCCTATGTATTTCCTGTGAAGCCCAACATAGTTGTATTTTCCTAAGCCCATGTTGTATATTAACGATTGGTTGTTGCTTCCAACAGAGTTCCTTGGCTAAGCATGGCTTGCTTCCATATTATATATCCTTACCCATTTTCGGTTGTTTCCATCACCTGTGCGTTAGCCGAATGATGTTGTTGTATTTCCTAAGGAGATGGATTTAAGAAGCAAGTTTCTAGGCTTGTGAGAGAGTGTGTTGTGGAAGTGAGTTCTCCTAGAGGGAGTCTCGTAGCAGCTATAATACTTTGAGACTTCCGGTCCAGCCTATTGTTGAAGCCCTGGAAGGGAGGTGGACAACAGATGGAATTGTGATAGTGAAGGTGTACACTCCTCGGGTGGGACAGGCGTGTGGGGAATAAGGGTCTCTGGGCTGTGGGCATAAGTGGCTCCTAGGAGAAAATCCTTCCTATTGATTTGTGTGACTTTCATGTTGTCCTTGCCAAGCCTAGGAATCCCTTGCCCAGTGGAGTTTAGTCCCAGCTCGGGGGTGACCCACTGTTGAGTGTGATTTGCAATGTAGTCTAAGGCTAGGAGGTTCGTGGAAGGTCTGCATGCAGTTGGTGTAATCCATTTAAAAGATAAGTACCCATTTATCTGTTCATTTACAGGTTGTGTATTTGTACATGCTATATTGATGAGTATTTCTTGTATATGTTGTTATATTTATGGTTATGTCTGTGATTACTACATGTATTCTTTTACTGTTATCTCTGCATTAAGTTGTGTGATAGAAGAACGTAAGTCATCTGTTAAATATCAGTATGTGTTATTGTCTCTTTCGCAAGAATATGTGTATGTACAGAATGTTTATGCCTGGTTAAAATTTCATTAGATGTGTGTGTGTGTGTGTGTGTGCTTGAGCATGTTAGTTTTCTGAGGTGATGTTTCCCGGCTTGTTGGCAGTGGCTAGGAATGTCACAAAATGGCATCAGAGAAGAAAAACAAAGATATGGTTGTTTAGGTAGTGTTACCCGGCAGAGGTTTGAGGGTCGATGATGTTACAAAATGGTATTAGAGTAGAAAAACAAAGATACAGTTGTTTAGGTAGCTTTTCCCGGTAGAGGTTTGAGGGTCGGGTATGTTACAGAATTCCACAAAATATTGGAAGACAATGTACCTTCATCATGGTGAGAAATGTATGCATAATTATGTACCTATGTAGATGTTCCTTTCAATGTCAACAATATGCCATCCTCCCATCCTTTCATGAAAACCATGTTGTCAGAAGGCCTCCTTACTTAAACTTGTCTATCCAACATGTGAATAGAATGGCCTTGTTGTCAAATGTGCACAAGAAACAACAAGTTCCTCTGCAACTCAAGAAGATAGAGAACATCATGCAAAAGAAATTCTAGGATTCCAAACAATTTGAGCATGATGGTGTCAATTCCTATAGGTTTGAGAATAGATCCATCTACAAAGCTTACTGCACCATCTACATTTTCATTCAATTATTCAAAGAAGTCTCTCTGAAAATTCATGTGGCAAGTTGCACCAACATCAAGCAACCAAACATCTTTCCAAGAAGAAAATGAAGTTTTGAACAATTCTTCATTTATGATAGTACTACAATGAGCAATAACATATTGAACAGGTTTAGGAGCTTTACCTTTTCCTTTCTTTTGTTCTTTCTTGTTTTGATCTTCTCCCATAGGATCCTACATGTCCTTGTCTCATGTATGTTATTTCCACAATGGACACAGTGAAGATCAAATCTCTTATCATGATTGTGCCTACCCCCTTCCTTTGAGCTTCTTCTTTCCACGTCCTTCATATGCAAATCCAACTTGTGAATAATTGCCTTTGCTTGCTAAAGGAACTTGTGGATTTGTCTTATTTGATAAAAAGGGTGCAACTTCTCCTAACAATTTTTTAGATTTCTCTAGTCTTTTCACATATACTTATTGTCAACAAATTTGAGCAACAATCTCATTATGTGGTAAACCAACAACAGATAAAAAATGAATCTTCTGACCATAGGTAATCAAGTTTGGATCATTTCTTATGGATAGTTTCTTTCACTTGGATTAATGAAACTACCTGAGATATCACAGTAGGCCTTTGGAAATATAGGAGGACCAATGTTTATAGGATTTCCTGACCCATTAAATATGCGACGAAGCATATCGAAAGAGATATGTGTCTTCAAAACCTCTTCGGTAAATTGAATTGTAGCATGTTTATTATCAATTCCTAGTGTTCCTTCAAATACCTACACAACAATCCTTTCACCATCAACCTCCAAAACCTGGCCTTGATGTGTGGTGCCATCCCCTAATATAATGTTGACAATCTCCTGATATTTGGGACCTTTCACTCTTTCCAAAATAACCAATGGACTTGCAACTCCTGAAATGGTCCTATATTCAATCAACTATATTCAATCAAGGGCTCGCATTAGTAGTCCTACATTGAATCTCCTTTGGCCACCATTTCTTTTGTTGAGAGATCTTCGAAAACAAAGTTCAAGGCTTCTTTGGTCAGCAAAAGGACCCACATCAGGTCTAATGCTTGAGCATTAAAAAACAATTTGATTGTAACAATGAAATAAATGTAAATGGATGAATTGCTCAAGATAAGAGTACTAGTGGGGTTGGATATTTACACAAGAATACCCCAATCTCCCGAGATGAGAAGTGGCTATTTGAGATTTGAGAACCGGGAACAAAGACTAGAATATGGCAGGAATCCTACGATAAACCAGAGATGGAAACTCTAACTTGCAACATGGATGCTTCTTTGGATGTCATAGATATTCAATATGCAACTGCAACAACAAGGTTTCAGACTATAAGGTTGACATCCTAGAATAATTTCTCTAGGGAAATACGACTCAACGATATACTCGACTCGAATTCAGGAGTCCACAACTATTTAAGAATTCCAATGGTCTCAGCAAAGGAATTTTCTGATTGAATGCCAACTAATGTGGGAATGCCAATGGTCTTCTTTCCATCTATTAACACAATAGATTAGGGTTTCCTAGGCATGTGGAGGAATTTTAAGGTTTCTCTACACTGGTGATAAACAAATATCAATGCATAGGCAAGAATTGGAAGGAAAAGATTGTTCTTGCAGGTTGTAGAGATTCTTGGACACTTGAGAAGAGAAGAGATTCTTGGTTGGCTAGTGCAATAGCATATACAAACTGTTCATGGAGTTATTAACAAAAAATAACCATCTTTGATACCACTAACAGGATGGGATTGACTAACTCCACGCATTAAAATATTTGTATTAAAGTGAGTGACACACACACACACACACAGAGGTGACCTTTGGTTTCATCTTGCGAGAACAAGGTCAGTCAACAACATGGATCGAATACATTACTTTAATATACTTGTTATGAGTTGAACATATCACTTGCGATAATTGAACCTGGGTGGGGAGGATAACAACATTCCTCCCAACCACCCGAGCTAAACCCAATTGACATTGTTTTTGTGTTTATACATATATGTCTATAAAATGAATTAATTTCCATATATAAGCTGATATGTTCAAGGTGTAATTTATTTTTAATTATTTTACATACTTTTTCAATCGAGCATTAATCTATCTTAATTAATTAATTAATTAATTTAAATTTATGTTTTTTATTTATTTAATTGAAAAACTTTAGAAAATTTTAATAAAATCTGATTTTGTGAATTTTATGAATTTTATGAATAGTTATTAGTAATTATTTTATATTAATGAATTTAAGTTAATTAAATATAAATAATAGAGGTGGAAAGAAAAGATAATTTCATGATTTATAAATAAAAGTTAAAAAAGAGAATAAACGAAACCATTTTTTAAATAAAATTCTTTTTAAAATTTGGTAGGAATTTCATTGAAAGTTATAGTTTTACTTGATTGATGAAAACTTTGACCATGTAACTTTACTCTTAGGGCTTTAGCTCATTTTCAAAAGATCTAGATTATTTGAATTTGAGAAAAAATGAGTGGATCATGGTGTAACTTTGCCTTGTCCAAAATAATATACTCACCTAAAAAATTGAGCTTGTCCACTTTTTAATTCACTCCTTTTTTTATCTTGAAGGTGGAAAAACCTTTCATAACTCAATGGTGAACCGATAGTGAGGACAACCATCCTTGGTTGCTATCCGCAAATGCATGCTAACTCATCACCATTATTCAAGGAAACCACCCGACCTGAATTAGCCTATTTGTGATCCATAAGGGTAGACTTCCACTATTGCCAACTACCTCTAAGTCTTGGATCATTACAATGTTTCATTATATTTGAGCAAGACACTCTTAGCCAATCAAATACAATTTTAGGTTTTATTCTAGGACCAAAAAGTGGTTTCAATTTAAATAGTATCCACAAGAAAGGCAATATGCCCTATGATCATGGTTGAAGCTACCTCCAAAAAAATTATGTTCTTTCTATTAATATTTAACCCTAATCCTATACATGAAATCAAACACTGCTTATCATAATTCATTCCTTTATAAATATAATCAATATAATCAATTTTTTATTAATATTAATGTAAATATTATATATATATATTTCATAAAGAATATTATATAAATATTCACCAAAAGAATAGGCACTACAATGCATCCGTTACCAAAAGTTTCTTGCATGAGAGGGAGAGAGGGAGCGTAGTAAGATGAACCGAGTACAATCTGTTGAATTAAAAATTAAAAACTCTTTACATCTGTGCACCAGTGGTCTAGTGGTAGAATAGTACCCTGCCACGGTACAGACCCGGGTTTGATTCCCGGCTGTTGCATAAGTCTTTTACCCTCCCTTTGCGTTTTTTTCTCAATTTGGCTGCCGCACTCCAATAATCAATCACTGAACGGCGAGTGATTCCTATTTTCAGGTCGATTGTTTTTGTATTTTTAATTTGAAAATCAAGCGAGAACGTGGCTGGTCCTCGCGGATCTAATGGTTTTTTCGTTGATTGCCTCTTGATAGGTCGTGAGTTCGAGTAGCCACAAGATAAAGAATGATAAAAAAAATGCGGTGCTTAATAGTACCCAAATTTATTTTGTGATAAACACTATTAAAAACTACATTATCTGCAAATTCAATTTGATAAACACTACCAAAAACTACATTATCTTTTTCAAACATCGTGTTTAAACATTATCTGCAAATTCAATTTGATAAACACTACCAAAAACTACATTATCTTTCTCAAACATCGTGTTTAAAAATCAATATTCAATTGCTAAATTAGAAGTTGAATTTAATTATATTCTTTGTACTTATTTGGCATTTACAAAGAAGTTATAGACTTCCATATACTCACTTGGCATTTATTTCATAAAAACAATATATACTTGTAAATAATTTCAGAAGATGAAATTAGCATTGTGTTAGTATTGTTGAAAATAAAGCAAAAGAAGACTCCTACATTTATTTTGTAGGTTATCTTTTATATCGTTTAATATTATTATTAATAATTTATTTTTAAGGTTATATTCTAATTAGAGATTAAATTGATGTATGGAATTTTCTTACTTTTGGGAGAAGGGATTCCCTCTACACATCTCATATTCTTATTAACATTCATTATAACATTTTTTGAGGTAATAGATTTTGTATAAGGTTTGAAACCACTTGATAACTCTTGTAAACGAATTCAATCGTTATCCCATGAGTATAATATGAGCTCCATAAAAAGGTCTTAGGCACTAGGGATGGGTATTAACCCCTTGGACATAGTCCAATGATGAACACAATTTAGTGGTTTACTAGGGTTCATGGGTTAGGGGGGTTTTGCATTAGGGGATTAATGGGTTAGACAGTTAGTGGATAGGGGTTTAGAACTTAGAGGGTTAGGGTCCAAGCTTGGTGTTAATGGGGTTAGTGGGTCATGAGGTTTAGGGATTTATAGGTCAAGTGTAATTAACAATGATTATGATGGTTAAGTATGGTCAAAAACAGTTAACCATGGTCAATGAGGGTTAAGGGTTTGTAATATACTAAGGTTTGTGGGTTAGTGAGCTGGGGGGTATGTCGGTTAGGGGTCAGTGGGGTAGGTGTGCTGTGAGGTTTTTGGGTTAATGGGTCAACTATAATTAACCATGGCCAATATGATTTTTCCTATAATTATGTCAACCTTCATTCATAAATGATTGTTTTTCGTATTTTTTTCCATACTTTGCAAAAACATATTGCATATGTTTCTTATAGATATGAAGAATTTGTGTACATGGGTGAGTGTTCAACACTATGTATGCATTTAGGCCCCAAATAAATATAAAGGTATCATTCCTTAGCTAATCAAATTTCTTCATGAACTATTTTATCTCTTTAGAATCAAAACAAAAAAACAACATCTGTAGTGTTCCTTAACCTTTGAAAATTGAAACACAACCAGGTATACATAGAATATAATTGTAGATTAACCAAAAACAAGAGACAATCAAATAAACTCTATAAAGTGACCCTTGTATATTGATAATGTGAAGACGAATACAATGTTCACTTGCCTCTTAAGGTGGGGCGACCTTCCATTGAGCAGAGCTCCAAATACACAACACAAGACAAACATTCATAGTCTCCTATCTCTTTAAATATATTTTCCATAGAAAAAACCCTAACTACTTGTGGTCTCGTCACTAATGGGTACTAATTACTAAGTGGGCCTTATAAAGTGGACCCTTTTACATTGAATAACTATCCACCACTATCCAATGTACCTTATCCAAGAGGATGGTCACACACAACAATTAATTAAATCCTATATATCCTAAAGTAGGTAGGTTAGGGTAGGACCCTAACATGCCCCCCCTTCAAAAGTAGTGTTTTCTTAAGGTCGAAGATGAGGAAAATGCTGCAGGATTGTGGCTAGTACCCATGTTGCATCTTTAGGTGGCATGTCTTTCCATTGGATCAATACTTCATTGATCATGTGTTGGAACAATTGATGTTCTCTGGTATCCAATATTGTTGTCGACTGAAACCAAATGGAGCCTTCTTCATTAAGTTTTGGTAGGTTGGTTTTCACCTTGCACTTCGATCCAATGAAATTTTTTAAACAAGAAACAATTGGATGAATCTTGGAGTGGATTGGAAGAGATAATTTGTAGGCCACTTGACCAATGCACTAGATGATATCATAGGGTCCATAGAACTTGGGTGTTAATTTTGAGGTGTTTTGTCTTTGAGTGATGTTTTTTTATCAAGTCAAAGAAACACTTAATCCCATACTACAAAATAATGTTCTGAGTGATGTTGGTCCACTTGTTACTTCATTATATTTTCAGACATAACCAAATTGTGCTTTAGTATGTATAGAATGGCTTCTCTAGTGTGGAGTGTGTTATCCATTGCATGAACCTTGGAAGCACCTGGTAAATATGAAGTGATTGACAATGTTTTTTGGCCATAAATCACTCCATATGGAGTCTTTTTGGTAGCTCCATTATAAGAGGTATTGTACTACCATTCTATGAAGGGAAGCCATTGTTCCCATTGGTGTGGTTTTTCAGAGGTGAAGCATATCAAATAGGTTTCTAGGCACTTGTTGACCACTTCAACTTGATCATCTATTTGGAGGTGATATGCAATGCTCATCTTTAGTTGGGTACCCTATAGTTTAAACAATTATTTCTAAAATCTACTAATGAAGGTAGGATCTCAATATGGGACAATGGAAGTGGGTATGCCATGTAACTTAGAAATCTAATCAAGAAAGACTTGGGCAACTAAGGAGTGGGTAAATGGATGTGGTAGGGCACATAATTGAGCATATTTGGAGAGATGGTCTACTACCACCATGATCAAATATTTGTTTCCCACTCTTGTAAGTCCTATTATAAAATCCATAGTGATGTCAACCCATATGTGTGTTGGGATCAATAGTGATTGCAATGCTCCTAGTGTCTTTACTGTCTCCTCTTTGTTTCTTTGGAAAGTGTCATATGTGGCCACAAAATTATGGATGCCAATTTTCATTCCTTCCCAAAAGAATAAGTGCTTAGTTCATTCATATGTTTTATGAAATTCATAGTGACCTGTTGTAGGTGACGAATGAAATTCTTCTAAGATTATTTGTTTTAAGGAAGAATTAATTACTAGAACAATGCATCCTTTATATTACAATGTATCTAGTTTCCATGTATACCCCTTAGGAGGGTTGGGGTTATTTTTGAATCCGATGTATGAGTTGAATAATAGTGTCATTTTCAAATCATTCTCAACGAGATTCCTCAAGCCAACTTGGAATGGGTAAAGATAAGGATAAAAGGGATCCATACTCCTCAAATTGACGAGATAATGCATCAACTACAACATTTTATTTAAGTTTCTTATAGACAATCTCATAGTCATAACCTAGTAGCTTGGTGGCCCAATTATGTTTCTCTAGTGAGGATAACCTTTGTTCAAGAAAGTAATTCAAGCTATGATGGTTAGTCTTGATCTAGAAATGTCACCTGATGAGGTACGGGTACTAGGTCTCTATGGCATGTAGAATGACCATCATTTCTTTCTCATATGTGGATTTACCCAAATTGTGGTCACATAACGACTTCCTGGTGAATGTCAAAGGGAGCTCTTCTTGCATTAGTACTACTCTAATACCTCTTCCCAAGGCATCACATTCTAAGTCAAAAGTCTTAATAAAATCTAGCACAACTAATACTGGAGTTGTGCACATGGCATATTTTAAAGTTGAGAAGGCCTATTCAATAACCTCATTCCAAACAAAGGAATTCGTTTTTAGTAGCGAGGCTAAAGGAGCTGTGATTTTTCCATAATTTTTCACAAACTTCTTGTAGTACCGTGTGATTCCTAAGAATCCACACAATATATTCAAGGTTTTTGGATGGGGCCAATCTTACATAGTTGTGACTTTCTTGGGATCAACTCATACTCCCTCCTGGATTACAATGTGACCCAAGTATTCAACTTCTGAAGCACCAAAATCACATTTGGATCATTTTACAAATAGTTAGTGGTCATTTAGGAGTTGCAAGGCTCTATCAATGTGCTCGATATGGTATTCCCATGTTTTGTTGTAGATCAAAATATCATCAAAGAATACTAGCACAAAATTGCAGATGAATAGTAGAACGATCTTGTTCATGAGACTCTAGAATGTTGATGGAGCACTGCAAAGGCCAGAATGCATTATTAAAAACTCAGAGTGACCTTTAGGTGTATGAAAATCATTCTTAGGGATGCTTTCCTATTTCATATTGATTTGGTGGTAGCCAAAATGAAGGTCAGGTTTAGTGAAAAAATGGCTCCATGAAGGTCATCCAATAGGTCATCAATAATTGAGATAGGAAATTTGTCCTTTATGATCAACTTACTAAGAGCCTAGAAATAAAGACTCATGTGCCAAGTACCTTCCTTCTTTAATATCATGACCATTGGTGATGAGTAAGGGCTAGTATTGGGACATATGAATTTCATCTCCAACAATTCCTTAATGATAATTTCAATTTCATTTTTTTATGCAAAAGAGTGCCTATAGGGATGCACATCATGTGGTTGACTTCCTGGAATGAGAGGAATATCATGGTCATGCTACCCACATGAAGGTGGTAAATATTGCGGCCTTTCAAATACCTATTGATGCTTAGAGAGAACCAACTGCAAATCAAAGTAAATCTTTGGTGGTGTGGTGTCGGCTACTTATATGGCATTGAATTGAGCAATACCACACAAGTGGCCTTTCTTCAACAACTTATCCATATGACGAGATGTTATAATTTTAGGGTAACTCGATGTAACCATTGAGGGTATGTTTTTTCCATTACTGCATGAAGCTCATGTACAATTCTTTGAAATCCACAGTGATTGGTTCCAAAGTGTGTAACCTTTCTACCCCAAGAACTATATCACAACTGCCCATTTCAATGTAAAACATGTGATTTCTATGATGATACTCACCCATTTGTAGTTTCACATTTTCACATCTTCCACCACATTTAATCATTGCACCATTGGTGATCATAATTTGAAATTTAGATATGGTACATACATAACATTAGGTGTCTTGTGCCACTCTCCTATGGATAAAATTGTGGGTGTTACCACTTTCAATCAACACAATCACTTTGTGGTGCTTTATGTAGCCAATTAATTTCAAGGTTTGTGGTGCTGAGAAACTCGATAGGGCATGGAGAGAAATTTTTGGTTCCTTAGAAGGATCTTGCAAAGAGGATTCATCTTCCATGGGTGTGGTGGTGTCTTCCAAAGATGGTTCAAAATTATCTTCAACATGAATGTCCTATGAGTAGTTATGTGGAGAGACATCCATTTGAAATAATTTTTGTTCTTTACATTTTTAACCTTTGAAATATCACTCATCATAGTTATAGAAAAGATGGAGGTATTGACATTCTACCATCTCTTTGGGAGATAACTCATGGATTGGAATAGTTGTTAGTTATATGAGTTTGGGCTAGTTTCCATAGGGGGTTTAGGGCGAGTGGTGAATAAAGGTCTCTTAGTTTGTTCATTGATCACTATATCAATTTCTTTAGCTCTATAACAAGATTCCAACCATGTTTGTGGGTGTTGCATCATGATGTGTGCTTTAATTGCGTCCTTGAGACCACTGATGAAACATGATTTGAAAAATAAATTAGATTGGTTGTTTGTGTATATTCCCAATTTCTCAAAGGAAGTAAATATTCCATAACTATGTATGTTTGGCATAATTTTGACAAGCATCCCATATGGTGAGTATCACACTCAAAACAAGCATAAAATACTTGCACAAACTGGTTCCAGGAAATGTAGCCTTTATAAGCTTTCTTATACCATTGCTACCACTGCCAATGTTCAACATCCAAATATAAGACCCCCATGCTTATTTTGTGTATGTCATCAATAATTCCATGGAGAGAGAAATAATATTCCATTTGGGAAACCCACATTGAGGGATCCGACCCATCAAATTTGTTCATGTCAACCTTTGGAAAATGGTGCCATGAAGTGTGATGCTAAAAGTGTGGGTGATGATTATCCTGAAACATTTGTGTGGCTTGTACATCCARGGTGGTAAATTCCTCTTTGGTTYRATCARTGCTTGGATCTCCCACTTGGATATTCARGAAATCACCTAACAGTTTCAAGATTCCATGTTGTTTGTTCATTGATTCCTTCACAAGTTTGAGTGAAGTATTAATGTTAGCCACTTTGTCTTCTAGATATATGCATTGAATGGGTTGGGTACATTGTTGTTTCTCAGCCARTGGRGGTATTGTTAGTTCTTTGMGTTGGCTATGTTAAGAGTTTGAACCATTGGACCACCTAAGMTTTTGTGAAAGAGTTATTCCCCATTTATCTCACTYCGACYAGTAGCTTGAAATGAGTCTTTTCAGATATACCCTAGATCACTGTATTRTCGGGTCCACCCAAAAAGGGTTATTTAAGAGGTATAACCATGTGATCAACATGATGAAAGGAATATTTTGAGATAGGTCTCCCACAATGATGCCATCAACACCCAAAATCTTGGATAATTATTACTATGGTGACATAATCTTCAAATTCCTTCTGGATGCATTAAATATGTAGGAATTTAACTAGCCGACTGCAGAAGTTAGGGTTTGCAAGGCCGTGGAGATAGAGGAGTGTTAGGTGCTATATTGTTGGACACACCGACAATATTGAGAGGGGAGGGGGATGAATCAGTGTGAGGATATTTTCAAAACTTCTTACAAACAATTAGTTAGCCATCACCATTCACAACATCATTACTCATTAATTCTATTCAAACTTAGTTGCTTGCATGTAAACATATCTCAATGACATATATTAACAATAAAGAACTATGCACCATCACAATAAAAAACACAAAGAACATCAGATATATGTATACGTTTCTTTTGTATTACAGACTACAATCCTTGGGGTTTATCAACACCAACTAAAATGAGAACCAACTCAAAGAGAGAACCAAATCTCAATGCAAGACCCCCATCATGCATATCTCATCACCAACTAAGAAGAGGAATCCAATCCTCTAGTACAAGACCCATCATGTAGACATAAAGCAATATGTCCAACTGTACCAACAGTCTATACCAAGACAAGTGCAAGTGCATCAACTATGCACAACACAAATTGTCACAACAACCTGTCACCTCAACCTATCTCATCAATCTCATCATCCAAATATGATCTAATCACAAATATCAATCATCAAGTCAACTCTCAACCATATGCACAATATCACCAAGTTAACCAATAAGATACCTCTAGTAATACACCATACTCTTCATAAATCAAATACCATAAATCCTTACACAAGACCATGTGCCAAAACCATACCTTTAATTATGTAGCTATCATCAAGACCTATACCATATCATGCAACAATTGAAGCAATTCCAATATGCAAATCGCACGTGGTTACCAAATTGCCAACTTTCTACAACTGCCAAATATGCTGCCATAGTTTTGTTGTCGGGGTTTTTATGCTATGGTTCTACTTCTGTGGTTCTGTTGCCACGGTTTTTCTGTCATGATTCTTCTACCGTGAGTTTTCTTCCACACTTTTTTTGCCGTGATTTTTCTGCACACTTTTTCTTCCGCCAATCTTCTATATCAATAATACCTCCCAAATAACCTTTCACAAATGGATATTCAATATGCTCAAAGATCATGCTCATAAGAGACCCTTTCTCTCTTATTTATACTTCTCCAAGTAGCTTCATATAGGGTTTATTTTCTAACCAACTTACCAACCTTCCTTCTTTTTGGGGCTAACCCACTTCTAACCACTTTGTACACTTACAACCACTTTATCCACAAATAGTAAACTCTCCACTTCTAGTTGAAACTAATTTATTTTTAATTGTTTTCTTGTTGCAACCACTTAACCCATGAATAACCACTTTGACTGGTCAACTTCTTCTAGGAGCTTCTAGAATAATTTGACTTCTTTGACCTTCTAGGGGCTTCTAGACAACTCAGGAGGTTTCTCCAACTTTACATTTCCATAACTCTCTAACCGTGAGGATTTATGTGACATTCCACATATCATCGGAAATGGCATGACATATACTATCCATATGGAATAGCTTCTCCTTAAAATTCACCGATCTTCATTACATTATTCATCAATCAAACATGGGTTCCCTAACCACACCGCTAAGATACTCAAACACCTAACCATTTGGACTTCACAAAGAGTCTTCCCGCAAGAGATTTCACCATAAGGGGACCACTTTGAGAACTTTATCCAAGAGTGTCTTCTCGTGAGGGATTTCACCATAAGGGGGCCACTTTGGAGTTTATCCATTTGGTTCTTCCTATCAGCCATGACAAGACAACAATGACCAACCTTTCATCATCTGTCTATACATCAATCCATGACAATACATCACTATGACACCTCATGACATTATCCCTTGGACATCAATTACATCCATGAAAACATAGTACAACAATCAATACATCAATGATGTTACTATGCTAATACATTAACCCTTTGACATCAATGACAACTTAATGAAACAATCTCCCCCTTTGGCATTTATGGAAATACCAACATTGATGTCAACAACAATCATTAATGACAACATGTAGACATGGAAATTGTCTTCATCAATATTCATCTCAATCACATCAATGTGACTATCTCTCCCCCTTTGACATCAATGGCAAATGATAGTTCTCTCCTTGGGGATGTTCCCCATATCTAGATGCCTTTGAGCTTCGTTTAAATAATCTCTCCCCTTTTGAATAAGGGATATCACTTTGATGCAATTTTGAAGACATATCGCTCATGCTCCCCTGGAAACATGCCTCTATGCTCTCTCTCTCCAAGCATCTATCTCTATATCTTGCATTTGATGAATCTCTCCTCCTTGAATCATGGAAAGAAGAATAATTCCCCCTGTGGGTATGTCTCCCCCTATCTTCTCTGCAAGATGAAAAATATGTTGCTACCGCAATATGCTTCTGCTACAAACGAATGATCTATTCTTCCTATGATGATCCTTAGATATTTCCATGCATCAGACTCGTGCCATACCATACTTCATGAAGCAAAAAGATATGCCAACATTGAATAGAGAATCATGAACAAAACATCAACCATGTACATCTTATGCCATACCATGTGCCAACCATGCACATCAACACCATACAATAAGATCTCATCACAAAAGTATATATGCTAAGAATATGTGCCAAAAATTGTACCAAGCATATATCAGAATCATCAACAAGTAATTCTATCAATGTATCAATAACATTGTTACACATGAAATTTGCACACCTAGGTACCTCACCCTAAGTGTTGTAAAGTGTCATATAAGTGTCTCATACACCTTGACACCATGCAATAACCTATGTCACAATCCCTAGTCAATGCGGAGGAGGGATATATTACATGAAGAGAAAAATACCAAGTACACATGAATTATTATTAATATTCATGGAAAAGAAATTGATTCAGTGTGAGAACCAAGTGCACATGAATTATTATTAATATTCATGAAAACGAAAGTAATTAAGTGTGAGAATCCACCTCACATTTGGTTTCCTATTTCTTAGGGAAGGTGGAGGATCTCATGGATGGTTGAAATATTTCCTCCTTAAAATCCTTGA
>SNQJ01S0016792.1:10203-23593 GCA_010110895.2 Picea sitchensis | reverse complement strand
TTACTTCTATTCAAACTTAGTTGCTTGCATGTAAACATATCTCAATGAAATATATTAACAATAAAGAACTATGCACCATCACAATAAAGAACAGAAAGAACACCGGATATATGTATAAGTTTCTTTTGTATTACAGACTACAATCCTTGGGGTTTATTAGCACCAACTGAAATGAACACCAACTCAAAGACAACACCAAATCTCAATGAAAGACCCATCCTGCAGATCTCAACACCAATTGAGTTAGCCATCACCATTCACAACATCGTTACTCATTACTTCTATTCAAACTTAGTTGCTTGCATGTAAACATATCTCAATGAAATATATTAACAATAAATAATTGTGCACCATCACAATAAAGAACACAAAGAACACCAGATATATGTATAAGTTTCTTTTGTATGAGAGACTACAATCCTTGGGGTTTATTAGCACCAACTGAAATGAACACCAACTCAAAGAGAGCACCAACTCTCAATGAAAGACCCATCCTCCAGATCGCAACACCAACTGAGAAGAGGAATCCAATCCTCAAGTACAAGACCCAACTTGTAGTCAGAAAGCAATATGTCAAATTGTACCAAAAGTTTATACCAAGACAAGTGCTTCAACTATGCACCAAAAAACCTATCACAAAAACCTGTCACCTCAACCCGTCTCATCAATCTCATCATCCAAATCTGATCTACTCACAAAGATCAATCATCAAGTCAACTCTCAACCATATGCACAATATCACCAAGTTAAACAACAAGATACCTCTAGCAATACACCATACTCTCCATAAAACAAATACCATAAACCCTTACACAAGACCATGTGCCAAAACCATACCTTTAATTTTGTAGCAATCATCAAGACCTATACCATATCATGCAACGATTGAAATGATTCCAATATACAAATCTCATGTGGTTACCAAACTGCCAACTTTCTGCAACTGCCAAATTTGTTGCCGCACTTTTGTTGTCACGATTCTGCTATTGGGGTTCTGCTACCATGGTTTTGCTGTTGCGATTCTTCTGCTGCAATTTTTCTGCCGCACTTTTTCTACCCCGATTTTTCTACTGTGATTTTTCTGCCACACTTTTTCTACTGCCAATCTTCTCTATCAATAATACCTCCTAAATAACCTTTCACAAATGGATATTCAATATGCTCAAAGATCATGCTAATAAGAGACCCTTTCTCTCTTATCTATACTTCTCCAAGTAACTTCCTCTAGAGTTTATTTTCTAACCAACTTACCCAACTTCCTTCTTTTTGGGTCTAACCTACTTCTAACCACTTTTTCCACTTACAACCATTTTATCCACAAATAGTAAACTCTCCACTTCTAGTTGCAACTAATTTATTTTTAATTGTTTTCTTGTTGCAACCACTTAACCCATGAATAACCACTTTGATTGGTCAACTTCTTCTAGGAGCTTCTAGAATAATTTGACTTCTTTGACCTTCTAGGGGCTCTAGATAACTCATGAGGTTTCTCCAACTTCACATTTCCATAACTCGCTAACCGTGAGGAGTTGTGTGACATTCCACGTATCACCAGAAATGACATGACATATATTATCCATATGGAATAATTTCTCCTTCAAATTCACTGATCTTCATTACATTATTCATCAATCAAACTTGGGTTCCCTAACCACACTGCTGGGCTACTTAACCACCTAACCATTTGGACTTCTCAAAGCATCTTACCATGAGGGATTTCACCATAAGGGGACCACTTTGAGAACTTTATCCAAGAGCATCTTCCCGTGAGGGATTTCACCATAAGGGGACCACTTTGGAATTTATCCATTTGGTTCTTCCTATTAGCCATGACAAGACACACATGATCAACCTTTCATCATCCCTTCTATACATCAATCCATGACAATGCATCACTATGAAACCTTATGACACCTCATGACATTATCCCTTAGACATCGATTACATCCATGGCAACATTGTCCAACAATCAATACATCAATGATGTAACTATGACAATATTAACCATTTGACATCAATCCTTTGACATCAATGACAACATAATGCAACATATATCCCTCTAATATAGTTGTTGGGTCCAACAATAATACTCACCCCAATATCATAGGGCGCTAACTAACGAGGCTCAACCATTCCCTTAGTCATACAACTTGATAACGAATGTACTATAAAATCATCTCCTCGAGTGTTGTTCTCAATGTGTTATAGCAACAAGATGGCCAATATGTTGATATAGGGTTGGTTTTAGGTATACCTAGTGACACACGCTAAATTTTGTGAGTCCTCTTAAATTTTGTGAGTCCTCTCATTGATTACAGTTTTAAACACACACTATGTTTCCAGTTATTGCACATTCACAGGTTCATCTTCTCTACCACATTATCATATCCATCCAATATTCATTTGATCTTAAAAATATATAACCTGTAATCTCACTTCATCATTTACAAAAGCATGATTACATGATTTGGAAACCTGTGATCTCAGAGCTCTTACATGGGAGAAATGAGATATTTCTCTTCTACTTCAATTTCTAACCTCCTTTGTCCAGATATGCATAAATATTGCATAAAACATATAATAGCTACCAGAATCTTAAGGTGCTACCAGACCTTACAATATCTGGATCTATAATCACAACATCATATACACAACCTTTGTGCCTATATATTTATCTTCTCATTAATTGAAAACACATTGAATGGTGCATTTCACTATGCAAAGCCTTATATTATATCCACATTCACAAATTCATAAACATGAATACCATTTACTGATGCACCCTATAATCTGATATAAATATGAGTGTACAAGTGTATTACTCTTCACCAGGAGCTAGCATAATTGACATGCACTCTAGAAATACAAAGCAAAAATTCAACATGAATTCTTTCCAAATTGAATGTGATCATTTCATCAATCAATTACTGACATAATACCGCATTATGCAACACTCTAATATCCCAATGAAATCAACGCATTGAATACACCAATGTTGGGCGTACCATCAAACAACCCATATTGCATATTTTAATACCATCACTTTTACAATTGGCACTATCCACAACTCATCCCAGGATGGACATATTCATTGTGGATTCTGTGCTTTTAATACAAGCCAATGCATTTAAGACTGAATTAGGAACCAAAATATTTGTGTTTCTAACCCACAAACACAAGATCTCTATCACCTGAGATCCATTTGCATGCATATGATGGTTTGGTTTCATAATATAATTTTAATCCCAAAAGAATAAAATATCTTTGCATCACCTTTATCAATCAACATTTGAAGCTTGACTTCACATGAATAGATGGAATATAAACCACTTACCTTCATGCAACTTCCCATGTGTGATTTTGTTTTCTCTGAAATTCTGCTATCTGGAAATTGATAGTTTCACAACTTAGAATTTCAAGAAAACAATGCCTCTCCAAATATACTCACGCTCCTTTGCTTACCAATTCAAATTTCCATTCCAGAATGCAATTTCCATATCTCAAGGGTTTTGACCACGCCTTTGGTCACAAATTTTCTTGTTGAGATTACTTCCATTACTAATGCTTAATCATGGACTCAATTCGAGATTGAATCGGTGATATCACTAAACATAGAATAATATTGAGTCAACACAAATGTAACTCAGAGAAGTCGATTCTCCTCTCATAGAATCAAATTTGTGTAGAGAACTTAGTTTGGCATTAGTGCCATCAAAACAACCTTTGACATCGAATCCCCAATTCGATTTTTGTCAACAAGATTAAACCCTCTTCATAGGAATCACATATTCCTATAGTTACTGACTACTAGAAATCATGCAATCTTCAACCTCCTTGCACTCATATTCCATTATATGTAACTTCCAGATTTCACAAGCATATACTCAGCCAGTTTACCATTATACTTAACATAGACAATAATCACAATAGCAATACATAGAAAGTGGTGTGCACAAAAACAAAAGTATGTAAATATGCTTTTCATAAATCATATTCTATTACACATAATATTTGGCCTGATACACAATATGGGCGTACTCTGCCCTGGCCTCTTTCTCCTCTCACACTCAACCTCTTCCTTCCTATTGTCTCTATTATATGTCTATCCTCTATATTTTTACCTGCAGGTTTACAAAATATTTATACACTTTAGGAACAAACAAAGTTTGTTTTTGATCCTAAAATCTTTCCATAAATCACCCCTAAAATCTCTCAAGTCTATGACAAGGTAGATTCTCACTCAACCAATTTTATCTATCCAAACTTCTAGACCTATGACTCATTATCTCTAGAGATTCATTTATCAACTTATAAAATATGATTATTTACATCAAGGATTTAAAATTCTTCCTCAAATGTCAATACCCCATTTTGGAGATTTGTCTTCCACAAGCTTTGATTTATCAATAATGACTTGGAAGCCATGATGCTCCTGCATCAGACTTTTGAAGTAGAAAATTTTCATGACCTCCTGGTCATGTGTCTTTTATTTCTGAATTCACCAGGATCCCAAATCTTATGTTGTAGTTTTCCACCCATCCATGCATGTTGTTGTTCTATTGTTGTTGTCTTCAATTCTTCGGGCTTCCAAATTTCATGTTGTTATTGTCCACTTGCTTTACTGATGCAAATCCTTTCAACCAGTTGTACTTTATTGTTGGTTTTCCTTCTCTTCTTGTTATATCCCCTTTTGGACTTCTTCTTCATCAACATCCATAATTTATCAATCTCATCATCTGACTTTGTCCCTGATTGTTGAAACTTGTTATCATCTCTTGTTTGTTGCTGCATATCTTCTTCATCCATGCCATTGTTGTATGTCACTCTGATCTGATTTTTAGAATTAGCTTGAACTAATTCTAGATACTCCATGCAGTCTTCCTCACCTGTATCTCTTGCTAACTATTCCTCCAAAAACCTCATTTCTTCCTCAAAATCTCTAAAAATTAGCTTTGAATGTAGTACTTGAGGTTTAAATTCATCTATAGGAAATAGTTTAGACTCCATTTCTCTAATTAAAACTTTATGTTCATCATCACTTTCTATACCTACAATATCATAATCAATTTGAAAATTAAAATTTACCTCTATTTCCTTAGATGCTGTAAGCACCTCTTCATAGCTAGGCACTTGCGGAAATTTCTCCTCTCTGGCTGTAATATCCTTTTCTGACTCAAGTCTTCTCGAAAAATTTATCTCTTTATCATACCTCTTGAGCATTACATCTGAATGCTTCTCTCTGTCCATCCTTTGACTATCTCCATGAGCCAACTTTATCCTGCTCTCTGCACCAACATGTTTATGCAATTGTCCTCCAATAATTGCATTAAGTAACTGTGTATGGGTCTCCATTTTACTTTTATGAGACAATTTTGTTTCATCCTCTTTCATTTTAGTGACAACTTCAAATGATTTTCCATTATCTACCAAACCTGCAATCATACACAAATGATCAGTTTTAAAAACACAAGGCTATCTAGCCTCATTTGATGTTTTAGTCATCAAATCCTCATGTTGTTTTGAACTTTCCACATAGTTCATGAGACTCTAAATAGGTATCTTATCAACATCATCTCCAACAAATGACCCTTTCTCTAGTTCACAAAATTGAACTTTTCCTTTTGTCATTAACCTTTGCTTAAACTCAAATTCTCTGAGTTTCTCATTCCTCAACCGAGCATTCATCCTTTACCTCAGTTTTACTTGTAACAATTTCCACTTCATATTCTTCTGTAGAATCCATATATACTTTTTGTCTTCACCACTTTCCTGTAGCAGTTACATTAACACATTGAGTTGTACCTTCATCACATCTAACTCTCTATAAAATTTCTCATCAATTACTTTCCTATGGCTTACCTTTGAACCTTTTCTATGACCATCAATAGTCATTGTCCTTATCCCTCTTTGAGCTTCCACTTTCCCATTGTGAGTTGCAATCAAGCCTATGTAACACACCTCTCCATTAACTTGTTACTCAATACCTTACTAATATTTCCCTTAGCCTAGTCCTCTGGTATTTCTCTGGGTCTCTTCCCTAGAACCTTCTTCTGAGCACACCTTGCTCCTCTAGCTTCTGCACTTACCTATATTACCTCTTTGAGAAATTCACTTGTCCTCCTTCCTTGCAACCTTCAACTGGAACATGGTCTTTGACACAATCTCCAAGAACTTCAATTGTTCTCTATTACAATTCTCATATATGTAATAATTTCCACCACTGCTACCTATATTCAACCATTTCCTTTTCAAATTAGTTGAAAAAAAAAATACCAATTTGCCTCTTGTCTGAACCAACACTACTATAGTTTTCTCCAATTCTTCTGGTGACTGTTCTATTGCAGATCTCCACTATGCTTTAACATTTAAATAACACACTTCTACTTTCCTCTCAAAGTAGAAAACCTTTTTGTATCCTTAAATAACTTCATTGTTCTTTTTCAGAGCTCAATCCTCTAATCATCAATTCACCGTTTCAATTTAATTTAAAAAGTAAAACAATTTTTCCTATTATACTTTACTGCTCCGAGCTCTAAAACATCATCATTCTAATTCTCCAAAGAGCGAACCTACTTTGATACCAAATGAAACAAGCTAAATGTTGTGATGCCTATCATTGATTACAGTTTTAAACACAAACTGTGTTTCCAGTTATTGCACATTCACATGTTCATCTTCTCTAGCACATTATCAAGTGCATCCAATATTCATTTGATCTTAAAACTCTATAACCTGTAATCTCACTTCATAATTTACAAAAACATGATTACAAGATTTGGAAACCTGTAATCTTAAAGCTCTTATGTGGGAGAAATGAGTTATTTCTCTTCTACTTCAATTGCTAACCTCCTCTGTCTAGATCTGCATAATTGTTGCACAAAACGTATAATAGCTACCATAATCTTAAGGTTCCACCGAACCTTACAATCTCTAGATCTGTAATCACAACATCATATAGACAACCTTTGTGCCTACATTTATCTTCTCATTAATTGAAAACACATTGACTAGTGCATTCCACTCTGCAAAGCCTTATATCATATCCACATTCCCAAATTCATAAACATGCATAGCATTTGTTGATGCACCCTATAATCTGATATAAATCTTAGTGTATAAGTGTATTACTCTTCACCAGGAGCTGGCACAATTGACATAGGATCTAGAAATACAAATCCATATTTCAACATGAATTCTTTCCAAACTAAATGTGACCATTTCATTAATCAATTACCAACATCATACCACATTATGCAATTCTCTAATATCCCAACACAATCAACACATTGAATACGCCAATGCTGGGTGCATCATCCACAACTCATCCCAGGTTGGGCACTATCCACAACTCATCCCGGGTTGGGCATTGTCACTGTGGATTCCATGCTTTTAATACAATCCAATGCATTTCATATTGAATGAGGAACCAAAGTATTTGTTTTTCTAACCCACATACACAAGATATTTGTCATCTGAGAGCCATTTACATACATATGACAATTTGATTTCATAATAGAATTTGAATCCCAAAGGAATCAAATCTCTTTTCATCGCCTTTATCAATCAACATCTGAAACTTGAGTTTGTATGAACATATGGAATAGAAACCACTTACCTTCAGCCACAACTTCCCATGTGTGATTCTGTTTTCTATGAAAATCTTCTATTTGGCAATTGATAGTTCCACAACTTATAATTTCAAGAAAAGAATGCCTCTCCATATATACACATGCTCCTCTTCTTACCAATGTAGAATTCCATTCCAGAATGCAATTTCCGTATCTCATGGGTTTTGACCACGCCTCTGGTCACAATTTTCTTGACACGATTACTTCCATTACTAATGCTTAATCCTGGACTCAATTCAACATTGAATCAGTGATATCATTCAACATAGAATAATACTAAGTCAACACAAATACAACTTAGAGAATTTGATTCTCGTCGCATAGAATCAAATTTACGCAAAGCACTTAGTTTGGCATCTATGCCATCAACGCAACCTTTGACATCAAATCCCCAATTCAATTTTTCTCAATAGGCTTAAACCCTCTTCACATGAATAACATATTCCTGTAGTTACTGACTGCTAGAAATCACATGAATAACATATTCATGTAGTTACTGACTGCTAGAAATTGTGCAATCTTCAACATCCCTGCACTCATATTCCATTATATGTAACTTCCATATTTCACAAACATACACTCAATCAATTTACCATTATACTTAACATAGACAATCATCACAATATAAATATATGTATTTAGGTGCTCACAAAAAGTATGTAAATATGGGATTTTCATAAATCAGATCTTCTATTACACAAAATATTTGGTCTGATACACACACAAACATACCTCTACCTTGACCTATTTCTCCCACTGACCTTTGCCTTCCCATTGTCTCTCACATGTCAACCTTCTATATTTGTAATTTCTAGATTACAAAATATTTCAGCACTTTAGGAACAAACTAAGTTTGTTTTTTATCCTAAAATATTTCCATAAATCATCCCTAAAATCTCTCAAGTCTATGACAAGGCAGATTCTCACTCAACCAATTATGTCTATCCAAACTTCTAGACCTATGACTCATTATCTCTAGAGATTCATTTATCAACTTAGAAAATATGATTATTTATATCAAAGATTTAGAAATCCTCAAATGCCACCCCTTTGGAGCTTTGTCTCCTACAAGCTTTGATTTGTCACAGTCGACTTAAGCCTGGGATCTCTCTTTGCATACCTAGGAGAATTTTGATATACAAAAATGTACATGAAAGTAATATTTTGTATGCAAGTGTTGTCTGATGCAATACTACCTGGACGGCACCAATAAGTGGGTTGCTAAGTGGTTTGCAAACAATGTATTCAATTTGTATTTCCTGTGTGTATTCTTCTCCAACAATAGTTTTACATGGTAAATCATATATCACTATGTTAATTAAAGACATTGTCACACCCTGACCAAAAAAAAATCTTACCAAAATTGAGATGTGTGCTGGCCTCAGAAGGATCTTTGATACCACTTCTTGTAGTGCCCCGAATCCTTGAAAATTGAAACACAACTAGGTATACCAAGTATTAACTGAAAACAAGAGACAATAAGATAAAATATTTAAAGAGACCCTTGTATATTGACAATGCAAAGAAGAATATGTACCACTGTCTCTCATGGGGAACCTTCCAATGAGAAAGTCTAAATAATGTAAATATACAACAAAAAACCAACATTCCATAGTCTCCTATCTCTTTAAAATATTAGCTTCTTTCCATAGCAAAAACCCTAACTACTCTCGTGGTCCCACTCAATTAACCTGGGAGCACCTACTAACCTAGAAGTGGGACCTTAGTGTTGGACCCCTTTCTTTTACAAATGAATAACCATCCACCACTACCCTGTCGGACCTGCATTCAAAGAGGATGACCACATACAATAATTAACTAACTCATATGTAGCCTAAAGTAGTAAGGTTAGGGTAGGACACTAACAAAATCAAATGTTCTTTGCAGGCAATATTAAAAACATTATGCCTAAACATATGTTTATAATACTTGTAATAACCAAACATTAAATCAAGGTGTGTACTAGTGTATATTCCATAAATCTTAGAAGTTGAGATAATAATTCCTTTACTCACAATATTATTAATTTATTTTCGATTACATGTTAAATCTGTTACTTCAAAAATTTGATAAATTTAAAGAAGCTAAATTAATTTTGTAATACAACAATTTGTATAAATTAAGTTTTGAATAAATTTAAAAAAGAAAAAATAATTTTTTGATACAATAATTTGTATAAATTAAATAAATCAATAGATAATAAAAACCATAAAACATTTTATTCACCAAATATGTTCATAAAAAACAATAAATGACCATTATCATGGATGGTATTAGAAAATACCATTATCATGGATGGTATTAGAAAATAAAAAAATTCAACTTATCACATAAATATAATTTAAGGCCGAAACCATTATCATTAGAATAAAAAATCATGGATGGTATTAGAAAATACCATTATCATGGATGGTATTAGAAAATAAAAAATTTCAACTTATCACATAAATATAATTTAAGACTGAAACCATTATCATTAGAATAAAAAATGAATGGTGCATTACACCTCATAGTTTAAGAGAGATGGTCTCATGCCCTTAACATTTTCATGTATCGTGGACAAAGACAAAAACTATCATAAAGTAGTCATCAAGCAATCATTATCAAGTTGATTATGGTCAGAACATTTCATAATCGAGGAGGATTTCTAATAGCACTAGACGGGAATCAATATATCCTTATATTTATTTCTCTAATCTTATTCTTCTTTTCATTTTTCTTGTAACCATTTGCTACATAACAATAAATAAAATATACTCTTAATAACCTTAAAGAGGTGTATTATAAAACCATGCATATTGATACTAAAATATATTCTCAATAACCTAAAACCAGGTATCTAATACTTAAAATATACTCTTATAACAATAAATAAAATATACCCTTAATAACCTAACATACCCTTAATAACCTTAAAGAAGTGTACTATAAAACCATGCATATCAATACTTAAAATATACCTTCAATAATCTAAAACCATACATATAATACTTAAAATATACCCTTAATAACCTTAAAGAGGTGTACCATAAACCCATGCATATCAATACTTACTCTAATCTACTTTAACCATAAATAAAATATACCCTTAATAATCTTAAAGGGTGTACCATAAAACCATGCAAATCAATACTTATTCTAATATACTTAAATTATGATAACATTTATATAAAAATAATTTAGAAATATTTGAAAACTATTACTTATCAATAGTTTTTCAAGTTAAATATTATGTTTTATATGATAAATGCATCTCCTATGAATAAAAACATAAAACTACGTATCATGTTATTGAGAAGAGTTGGTTGAAATTTTCTCAATATTAGTATTATTTGGGATAAGAGTTAGTTGACCTTATTTCAATATGAATTTGGAGGAGAAGAGTCAAAATTTGGAGAAGAGTCAAGTAGTTTTTTAAATATTAATTTAAAGAAGAGTTAAACAATTTTTTTTCAATATTAATTTGGAGAAAAATCTATGGATAATTAATCAATTTTAATTATTGAAAAAAATTAATTATAAGCATTTTTAACCAATGCAAAGAACAATAAAATATCGATAATCAATCTTTATTATTGAAAAGAAATAATTATAATCTTAATTGTTGAAAAAAAAAAATTATAATTTTAATGGTTGAAAAGAAATAATTATAAACATTTTTAACCAACTCAAAGAACAATAAAAAAAAATCAAAAGAAAAAAAAAGATATTTATATTTTTTAAATAGATAAAATTCAAAATATAAAATTGACTAGTAAATATTTTAAGATATTGTACTTGTAGAATCAATGAACGGAATTATTATGTATATTATGTCCCTTTATATTGAAAACCTTCAAGTGGCTTAATACGAGGTAGTCCAATCCTTCTAGAGGATTCCCTAAAAAGGAAATGGGGTTTATGTTTTGAGAATTGATTGATGTGAAAATGTAAATGTGGAAGGTTCAATCAAATCTTTTAATAGTATAAATTTTTAAGGATTTAAAAAAAAGTGCTGGAAAACTCTGAGAAAATATGTATGTATAAATTTTAGTTTATGTTTTCTCAAAATGAATTTATTCAAAACACAAGAGGTTACTTAGTAGAACATGTTTATTGAAAGGAAAATTTGAATGGATAAAAGGTGTCCAACCCAAATATGGGTTCTTGTACACAATGGAATGAATATTTGTACAATGTAATGGATACCAATAACAAAAATGTTGGTTGATATTTTCCCAACATTATCTTAGAGAAGATCATATTGAGAACCATTGGTGTTGTAAGAAAAAGTGAATCAAAAGTATATAAAAGGATGGGATTTTTTTTTTAAATATCTCTATAGAGAATACTTGTTTGACCCTTCTCAGCATTGCTATAAAGACAATCATGATATAGATAATTTATAAAAGTAGTATAGAGAAGGGTTGATCAATTATTCTCATAGACGTAGAAAGATTGATTGATTCTTCTCTTATCTCCTTTTAAACAAATGAAGTAAAAAAAATAGTTAGGTAATTAACATGATGATTAGCATATAAAAAAATTGGATGAAACTTTGCCATACTTATTTAATTGTTGTTTTTTCTAGGGATCATAAGAATTCATTAAATATTACAAGTAGTAGAGAGAAGGGTTGGTCGATTTTTCTCATATTTGGAGAAGGAACAATCAACCATTCTATTTTCTATTTCTAATGACATTGAAGAAGGGAGTCAGTTAGGTTATTTACATGACTATTAGAATTTGAATGGAGAATAATCATGATAATAAGAGAATTGATTAGTTTATTGGCATGATGATTGACATTGAAATGGACTCTTCTCCATATTGTTTTATATAAGGATAAATATAGGATTTCATTAAATATTACAAGCAATATGGGCAAGGGTTGTTTGACCCTTCCTAGGCTATATGCAATGGGATATAAATTGACTTAAAAAAACATTTAACTTAACTAAAAAAGTTGTCAATTACAATAGTAACATTACTTAAATGATAATAAATATACCTTCATTTCCTATAGGATTGTTCTCATCCGTGTTTTCCTTTCCATTTTCTTTCTCAAATAAAAGTAGTCAATCAAAATTTAATTAAATAAAATAGAAGGTATCAATTGATATAAACCCAAAACTATATTGAAAATCTATAAATTAATAATTAAAAGAAAATACATAAAGTCCATATATTATCCTTCACCTTCGTTTTCATTTTTATCTTTCTTGGTAAGAATTTATGTAAATATTTCATAGACAATTCTTAACGTATAACCTCTATTGTAATAGAAAGACATTGTTAGTTTTCCTTGTGAATGACAACACCAAGAAATTTTCATGTTGTATATAGTGATAAAACTGATATAACATCTATTTGTATATGTTTGAATAATATGTTCCCAAAATGATTTATTTATCTTTTTATGGAATATATGCTCACTAACATGGACACTCATCTCTTTATAAGAAGGAAAATAATCGAAGTCATCATTATCATCTCTCAATTCAATTCCATTAATGTTATTTCTTCATATTCTACATCTTTCATTAAACAAAGCACTTGTATAATAGAAAACCATTCAAATAAGCTTAAGAGTTTAGCTCAAAACCAATGCAACATCTAAACTCAACTCAACTAGTCAAACTGAAGTGTCAATTAAAAGAGAATATTCTCCAGGTGAAATATTCTCCCCTAAAATATAGGAGACTAGATAATGACTAATTATGACTAATAAAAAAGGAAAAACCTTAGGAAAAAGAAATCCTAGGTGTGTGTGAAGTAACTCC
>SNQJ01S0016791.1:44986-74492 GCA_010110895.2 Picea sitchensis | reverse complement strand
TGATTGATATCGAACATACCTGTGTGACGACGAGGCTACTTGATGGGTGAGAGGGAGTTCTGAAGAACAGATCTGAAGGAATGCATACAGACTCAAAACGCATGTTCTAGCCACTGATAAATTGACCTGTAAAACGAGAGCTATATATCTGTGGTAGCTCACTTTCTGAAGAAACCGCCTACGCTGAAGGTAAAGGGGCTAAAAACGGTTCTGGGTTTTCAACGGTTTGAGCTAATTCCAATATGTTTGTCCAGAATCGCTCACGCAAAAACGTGACTCTGGGAGCAATTACGGGGCAGTTTTCTCTGGCAAAACAAAACCACAACCGGCTCTGAACACCATAGGAGTTCAAATCGCCCTTCGGGAGCCAATCGATAACACAGTGAGCTGAGCTAAGGGACAAGGGTTTGAACGGAGTGGGCTCAGAGATTTTCCCAAAAATCAACAGAGGTAACCCTGTTAGGAGGCAGGCATTAATGCAAAGTGTGCGAGGGTGGTAAAGCTTACTTCTGCCATGCATAAGAGTTATTGCCAATAGTACCACCGCCAGTTTACATAGCTTTTCAACCTCACTATAGCATAATTCAACCATTAACCATGTGCAAAAGCAATGAAATCGAATGGATATATACATACCAATGTGCGCAAGTGTTATACCATAACGTTTCCAAATCCAACATATAAATCAAAAGCAATATCAAACATGCGCCAACGTATATAATCAAAAGTTTATTAAAGTGCCAAACGAATTTTGTATAGTCGACAAGCCAAATTTATGAAAAGATTATCATAAGGATTATATCACATGTATATAAAAAGTTTAATCAAAGCCTTATGTATTTTCAAAGATTTAATGATCAGGCAAGTCATATAAAGTTCAAATCCAAAGATTAATGTATTGCAAACTCAATGAAACTCAATCCCACAATCAATATAAGAATGACCAATGAATACAGTTCGAAAATTCTTTCAGCTACACAATGATAAACAAAGGTAAGCGCAGTAAGCACATTGATTAAAAATATCATGACAGTTCAGATAGTGATCAAAATGTGACTTCAAACGGAGAAGTTTTCATGCTTACAATCGTAAAAACTCAACGAAAATAAATGTGTAAATGTCGCAAGAAATGAAAGTGTCGTTTATTCGAAAAATGCGATGGCAATTTGAAGTTCGGAAGACATAGGTGTAGGCAGCTTATAGGACAATAGAAAAAATTGAATTGGCTGCCAAGACTCTTTTTTGGGCCTTGGAGATTATTTACAAAAAAGGACACCTCTGGAGATACATATGCAGAGTGTGTACATACGCTAGCTGCATACTTGGAAGCCCGGATACATATGCTAGCTGCATACCTAAAAGCCCACGATACTCTAAAAGGGTGCAAAAAATATTAAATTACATGCTTTTCGGCGGAGTTTACGGGCTATTTTAGGTTGCACAACCATTTTACGTCCTGTAGCCCTTTTGACAATTGAATAACCATCGTTCCTCCATATAAAAATGGCCCTAAGGGGGTCATTTGGATATATTAAATATGAGACAAGTGAACTCTGCCAAAATTTCTCCATTGTATTCCAAGTGTTTTTGCATCCTTCTCTGAGTTTCATCCTCAACATTCTTTACCATCCATCCTCCTTATACAATCCATCCCTTTCCCCTATATTGACATGTTGGTTGTGAGGATAACATATTGGGAATAATGCATTTGGATTCAATGTACAAGAACCCAAGCGAGGTTCGTGGAGTGACGCCAACAAAATTCATGTTGTAACTTCCAATTTTGTTATTAATAAAAGATAAATCTTCTTGTCCCAGATTTGTGTGTCTTTATGTTCACATTTACAAATGATTTTCATAAATATATAGACTTTTATATGATCTTGATAGTTATGCATATGCTGTCATAATTTGTTTTATAAAATTGTTTCAGGCTGGCTTTGGAAGGAGGCCTGCAATCTTGGGACAGACAACAACATGAAGGGATCTACAACAGTCGGAAGGACTTAAGGTACATATTTCTATCTTCTGTCCCTTCCCTTAATTATCATTAGGTCATGTTGGATTTGGGTAGAATATAAGCTTTTCTGTCTTTTAAGGTGTCAAGGCTCTGCCTAGTCGCTAGATCTAGATTAAGAGATTTCCCCCCCATAACAATCAACAATAGTACGGGTGACGTCAACATGCCGTACATGTGGTTTGCAACATATTTTTAACTGGTTTTGTCCTCAGATTGGGTGATTATTGTAAGTTGTTCAGAGGGCTAGTTTTGCCCATAGAATTTCTGAATTTGACAAGAGTTGCATAACATAAATTTTGTGTCTCATATGTATTGATGATTCATTTCCGATTTTTTTGTTTTCACTGCTATATTTTTCAGTGAATAATTTCAGTGTAAAATTGTCGAGTGATAACAACTAGGGTTTACTGTTAGCTTAGTAGGAAGCAATTTTCAGATCTAAAATTAGTCACATCAGGTTTCATGTGAAAATTGACACAACAATGTCCTCTTCATGAAGTGATTCTTCATATGTTTGATCTTCTACGGGTAATGAAGTGGGTGCTTCCTTCTCATGCCTTTGATCTTCAATGAATTCATGGATGGGTTCTTGCTCTTCAAAAGGAGAAGGTTCTTCATTTTTGTTTGCTTCATGTGTTAGAATATAGAAGATTGTGTGCTCGTTTTACCATTGACGATACCCTCGTCACCCAACCATAGGCCAAAGCCACCCTCCGAGCACCTTAACCTTGACTGAGAATTACTCTGGAAGCAAACCCTAGGCTAGATAACCAAACAAGGTGTAGTGCATCTTCCTCCAAGGATAGCACACCAATAAGAACTGATCAGATAGTCCAAACCCTAGCCAAGAGATAGTCCAAGCCAATACTGAAAACTAGCTACTGCTGCAGCTGCACCTGCAACCCTCCTCCACATGTGCACACCAAACTGGGAACTGCAGTGCGCACTAGTTGCTCTCTTCAATTCTGAGATGTGTCAAATGAGAACTGACGCCTTGTATTTATAGTGATTTTTCCAGATTTGCTGGGGCCGACTTCTCCTTCTGGATATGTGTCTGTTCAGTATATTATTATTATTTCTGGCCGACTTCTTCTCTTGGAGGATAATAACCTAATATAAATTATCTTCTTGAGCCGACAAGACTTCTAGGGTTATTAGCCAACTCATNAAAGTTTAATCAAAGCCTTATGTATTTTCAAAGATTTAATGATCAGGCAAGTCATATAAAGTTCAAATCCAAAGATTAATGTATTGCAAACTCAATGAAACTCAATCCCACAATCAATATAAGAATGACCAGTGAATACAGTTTGAAAATTCTTTCAGGTACACAATGATAAACAAAGGTAAGCGCAGTAAGCACATTGATTAAAAAGATCATGACAGTTCAGATAGTGATCAAAATGTGACTTCAAACGGAGAAGTTTTCACGCTTACAATCATAAAAACTCAACAAAAATAAATGTGCAAATGTCGCAAGAATGAAAATGTCGTTTATTGAAAATTGCGACGACAATTTGAAGTTCGGAAGACATAGGTGTAGGCAGCTTATAGGACAATAGAAAAAATTGAATTGGATGCCAACAGTATTCTACTAATATTCCTTTATCAATCTCTTGATGATTTATCTTCTCTTGAATTCTCTGCAAAATGTCATACAGATCAATTGTAGGGATACCTGTAAGTGTTTCCTTTCCTCTTTTCTAGTGCTTGCTAATTGTCCATTAGTGCTTCCCCTTGTAACTCTATGATATATATAAAAACAATTCAAAATTTCTTGACTTCAAATGATCCATCATGACCATATTGTTCAACAATGTCCCTCTGATGATATAACTTCTGTTGAAGGTTTCTCTTTCCCTGTTTTGTTGTGTCTTTCACTACTTTGCTTTCTGTGACCAACTGATTTTAATTGATTCCATTGATTCCAATTGTAAATACATTTTTATGCATCTTCTCTGACCCATGTTATATGTACCTTCTAAGTATCCATCTATGTCCATATGTCACAAACTGTCCATATATATTCTACTCAACTGTCCACAATGCTAACCCATATATCATTGTATTATCATGAAGGATTCACGACTACAATTGATCATCACATATTACCATTTCTTCAAATTGAATCAAATGTGTCCACTAGTATTCTCTATTTTTAAATCAACCTTTACATGTCCGGAACAACCTGTACTGAATATATCCCTACCTAAATACATATGTTGAATATAATCATAAACTTTTGTCTGTGTAACTGTGAACTGATACCAATTGTCGAAATGCTACTTCTCAACTGAGCAATCTATCATTATGTGTCTCTTCTATCTGAATACTCGGAATCTGTCTCTACAAATAATTCAACCTTCTCTAAGGATGGTTCTCTGATATGTAGTAGCTACTACACTGACTCCCCTTGTTCAATATTCATATTCAATGGGAGTCTCCAAGCCAGGTGGCTTAGAAAAATACATGCTTTGATGCGGAGTAATTTTCGTCTTCGTCTATGGATTCATCAATTTTTCAAACTCTAAATTCTTCCTTTCTTCCTGTGGATTTATTTTGCACTACAATTCTTGAAAGTACAATCTCTTGGGCTTGTTCTTTATTCACTTGTTCTTCTTTTCTTTATTGCATTACTGAAAATCTTGTAATCTCTAGGACCTGGTATTTATTAACTAGTTCTTCTTGTTTTTCATTTCTTCTCCAAACCTTCTTATATCTGACATCTTCCTTTTTCCATATATATTTGTCTTTGTCTTTTACTATTGCAAATCTTGAGAGTATAACTTCTTCATTCATTTGATTTTCCTTTACATGTTCTTGTTTTCTTTTCCAAACCTTCCTATATCAAATATCATTTTTCTTTTTCATATATGTGTCCATCATGCTTCTACAATAATGGGATATTTGACCATAATTGTGGTATTTGTAACATTCAATGTTATGTGGGGCCACATAAGCATTTCTTTCTTGAACATTTATTCCATAAGCCCTGCAATTTGCAACTTTATGTCCAAAGTTAGTACAATAAAAATAGTGACCATAAAAGAAATTTACGTACTTGGGAGTGCATGATATTCTTTGTGGTCTAGTCCTTATGAATTCATGCCTTGGCTGATCATTATCATGATTGAAGATTATTTGTGGCTTGAATGTGGAGGGTCTTCCTTAAGATATATCTCTATCATTTTTCTTTGATTCTGGCTGACCATGATTTCTTCCTTTGAGTACTTATGCATAACTTTTACTCATTTCTTCATTCTTCTTTTTCTGGCAACTTGGAGTGCTTCTTCTTAACATTCTCTATTGATGATGTGGATTCTTTTGTTTCTTCAACATTCTTGCTGAGCTTGACGATTTTTTCTCTCAATGTGACAATTTCTTCTTCAAGCTTCTCAACCTCTTCTTCTTTCTTCATCATATGACTCTTCATGAATTATTTTGTTTTATTTTTGATGCAGGAGCGTCCCTCACGACAAGCAAAACCAACATGGAAGTAGAAGACAGCTGGAAGACGTCCAGCGCAAGTTTTTGAATTTTTGAATTTTCCCTTGGAGTTGACGAGCTGAATATAAATGAGAGAATTTAATTTAGGCGCCTAGGTAAGAATGTAATCATACCTTGATCCATATGCTCTCGTCTGAGATAGACGGAGGCATTTATAGTAGTAGTTGCGGGTAGATAGAATTGAATTCTTAGATTAGACAGTTTTAGAGTGTAGGAGGGAAATTGGATATAGACACCCTCATTTGTATCATTGTAACATTAGCAACAGGAGTGAGTAGAATCCATAGCATAGGAGAATAACAGAGAACTGTAGGAGAACACCAATGTATAGATCTTGAATTAATAGAAGAAGTTGATTCAGATTCATGGCTGTTGTGTTATTCTCTGTGTATGTCTGTTGAATGCTCTGCTTAGGAACATTTCTTCCTGTTAGGCATGTTGTTATGCTGTGCGTATGATTTCATGTGTTAATATAGAAGTCTGAGAGGAAGTGAAGTGAGTTACGAGTGTTTCCCCTTTTGAGCAAGGATTCCTACAAGGAGTGCAATTGAAGTTGTCTGCAAGGAGTGCGTTGACAGAAGGCTCAGGGAGTTAAAATCTTGTTCTCAAAGCTCTCAGAAGTGAAAGTGGGTTGCTAAAGCCATGCAAGGAGTGCGCAGGCTAAAGAGGGAGTCTCAGTTGCAAAGATGAGAAAAGGAAAACAATGATTGTTGCTGCAGGAAGTGCACAGAGTCGGAAGGATTCAGCACTTGGGAAGTTGCTGAATGTTGAGCGCAAGGAGTGCGCGCAAGGTCCTCTAAAAGAGTCGGAGTGGAAAAGCTCAGGAGGAACAAGGCCTTTGAAACTATCGGAAGGTTGCGTAGACGATTTCCGTGCCACGAAGTCCTTAAGAGGGGAGAAGAGGAATTGACGGTCAGGATTCACAGAGGGAAAATTGCGAAATCCCGTCAGCCGTTAGATCTCAGGAAAGTTGTGCAGGGTTTAAGTCCCAGTGAGTAGAGGAGGAGTCCCGAAGGAGCCATCGGGATATCAAGTTCATCGGGGTTTTGTTAAGGCAGAGAATCGGGACCTTGTGGTTCTCGAAATCCCGAAGAAGGATCTCAGTCGTTGATCTCAATAGGACACGTGTCAGACATCAAGGCAGGATTCGGGAGTTAACCCATCGGAGATTTCAGGATTGTGAAATCGTTGTATGTTGGAATTGCGATCCGTGATTTCCCGACATGGTCAGAGTCGTTCGATCTGAGGGACACGTGTCTGAGGATCTGCAAGAGTTAGAGTTCATCATTTCGGGGTTTCCGCATACAACGGAATCGCTGCATTAGAAATCACGATTTCGTGATACCTGATAGGGCGACGAGGAAGTGGTGACGTGGAGGAGAAAGTTCACACATGCATCGGGGATCGTCATATCGAGATTCTCGGTGACGAGAAACGCACGACAGGAGAAGTCATGAAATCCTGAAACATGACGGTCCCACAGCCATTGCAGTTCAGTGGAGAACAAGTGTCATTCGTATCGGGTTTCAGGACTTGGAAGGTCCTATGAAATTGTGCAACAGAAATCGCGATTTAGCGATATGCGATTTCCCGATCACCACAGGAGTGTGGGCCCCAGGTGCTAGAACAGAGGACAGGTGGAAATTTATATCGGGGTTCGGGGAATTGAGAGTCCCGTGTACATTGGAAACGAGAATCGTGATATTCCGATACGCGATTTCCCGACGAGGTCCAGGGTCAACGCGGTGGACAGGTGTCGCACCACACCGAAGCATCAGTATATCGGGAATCGGAGATCTATGAGGTAAGTTGTCAATGACAGTGTAAGTGTCGATTTCCCGACGGGGATATTCCCGACGGAAGCAAGAAACACGTGGTTGAATATTTCATCAGGGTTCGGGGATTTGTGAGACCCGATCTCATGAGTGCAAGACTCGCGATCACGCGAGGCCTGATTTCCTGATAGGATAAAGGGACATCATAAGGAGAGTCTTGTGGGTGTAGGAAAGTCCCAATAAGGGATTTGAAGAGCCTTTCATCTCTTTGGGCCGAAGGAAAAGAAGGTCTTGGTGGGAGCGGACGTGCCTCGGGTGGCGTTCTGCGTCAAGTGGTATCAGAGCATAGAAAAGATTCTTTGCTTTCTATAGTAGAGGACAAGGAGAATTCACCATGCTGCCAAGGAGAAGAGGTAGACAATCACCCGAACCAGAGGAGGAAAGGGAATTGTCCAGAGGAAGAGAAATGTCTAGAGAGAGAGGTAGGCAAGGACAGAATCCAGACATGGAGAGAGAAATACGAAATCTTCATGCCAGAATGGAGGACATGGAGACATCACGGAGGCGCAAAGATGATGTAGGAGATCTAGTGAATCCGAAGATGAAGAGGATGTTGGACGCGGAGCAGAAGAAATCCCAGTAGAAGATGCAGCCAATGAGCGTTTAATCAAGGCTATCGCTCGGATGAGTTCGAAAACAAGGATGGACATTCCAGCTTATGAAAGGAGTCTGGATGCAGAGGAGCTACTAGACTGGATTAGAGATCTTGATACTTATTTCAATTATGAAGATATCGAAGATGATAAGAAGGTCAGACATGCCATCACAAGATTAAAAGGACATGCAGCATTGTGGTGGGATGAACTGCAAGATGACAGGCGTTGCCAAGGCAAGCAGAAAATTAAGAGCTAGGACAGGATGATTGCAAAGATGAAGGCAAAATTCATTCCCAGGGACTATCAAATTTATCTGTTTAGGAGGATGCAGAACCTGAGACAAAAGCTGATGACAGTGAAAGAGTATACTGAGGAGTTTTGTAGGTTGAATATCATATCAGGTCATCGTGAAAGCAATGACAAAAAGGTGGCCAGGTATATGAATGGCCTGAGGTATGAAATTCAGGATGAACTAAATTTGGCGACCATCCAAATGGTGGAGGATGCTTACCAATTGGCTCTGAAAGCTGAGGAGAAGCTGAGCCATAAACAAAGTCAGAGGGGTAGAGGTAGGAGTCAGCCCAAAGGCAAATCGGTTGCCCAAGATAAATACCAGAAGCCCAAGGATGACTAGAAGAAACCTCAGACTCAGATAGAGAGAGGTGGAAGTTCGCAGCGAGGGCGATATGCTGAGCAAAGAGAGCAGCATATGGAGCAGAGAGGAGGATATGCTGATAATAATAGGTTTCCTCGTACTAGAGGTAGAGGAAGGGGAAGAGGTGGAGTAATCACTTTCTTCACATGTGGAAAGAATGGGCACAAGTCAGTTGACTATCCAGATAGGAAGAAGGATGGAGGAGAAGCTCACATCACCGAGGCACAAAGGTGAGATGTTGAGGTAGAGTACGCTGAAGGAGGAAGATCACTGGTGATGTGAAAACTCCTTTTGACGTCGGAGAAGGAGATGGAGAATCCAGCACAGAGGAACAGTCTTTTTAGGATTACTTGCAAGACCAAGGGTTGGGCATGTAAGGTCATTATGGACAGTGGAAGCACTGATAATCTCGTTTCAACCGAGATGGTAGAAAAGTTGGAGCTAGAGACAACTGATCACCCGAATCCATACAAAGTTTCATGGCTACAGAAGGGACATCAAGTAAATGTCACTAAACAATGCTTAGTTGACATTAAGATAGGAGGATATAATGATAAAATTTTATGTGATGTTATTCCTATGGATGTCTGTCATTTATTGCTGGGTAGACCATGGCAATATGATAGGAGTGTAATTCATGATGGGAGGAAGAATACATATACCCTGGAAAAGAATGGGAGAATTCATATGTTGTGTCCAATTGAAGATAAAGAGGTGAAGCCGGAGGTAAAAAACACAGTACTTCTCATGAGTGGGAAGGAACTTCTTACAGAAGTTAAGAAGAAGGAGGATCCACAATTCTTTGTGGTCAGAAAATCAAGAATTGTTCTGACTGGCACAAGAGTGGACGATTTACCAGGAGAAGCTCAGGAACTGCTGGAAGAGTTCACTGATATTGTAGTGGATGAACTACCTCATTTGTTGCCACCGATGAGGAGCGTGAGTCACCATATAGACCTCATACCAGGAGCTAGTTTTCCAAACAAAGCCGCATACATATTGACGCTGCAAGAGAATGAAGAGGTCAAAAGACAGGTCCAGGAGTTGTTGGACAAAGGCTTGTTCAGGGAAAGATTGAGTCCGTGTGCTATTCCAACAGTACTCAATCCGAAGAAAGACAGAGGCTGGAGGATGTGCACTGATTTGAGGGCCATCAACAAGATAACTATCAGGTATAGATTCCCATTAGCGAGAATGGATGATTTGATGGATTGCTTAAGTGGGGCAAAATTTTTTTTTGAAGATAGATTTGAAGAGTGGATATCATCAGATTCGTATGAGAGAAGGTGACGAATGGAAAATGGCATTCAAGACAAACGAAGGTTTGTAAGAATGGCTTGTCATGTCGTTTGGCTTGACAAATGCACCGAGTACCTTCATGAGGTTGATGAATGAAGTCCTGAAGGAGTTCATCAGAAAATTTGTCATCATATATTTGGATGACATATTAGTTTTCAGCAAGACAAAGGCTGAACACTTGAAGCATTTGGCTATTGTGATGAAGATATTACAGCAAGAGAAGTTGTTGATAAATATGAAGACGTCCTCATTCATGAAGACATAACTCATTTTTTTGGGGTTTGTTATTTCTGCAAATGAACCGAGGATGGATCCAGATAAGGTGGAGGTGATATAGAATTGGCCATCACCAAGAAATATTTTCGAGGTGAGGAGTTTTCATGGTTTGGCTAGTTTCTATCGAAAATTCATCAGAAATTTCAGTGGAATTAGCGCAGAAATGATGGATACAGTGAAGAAAAGACATAAATCTTTTCATTGGATGGAAGAGGGTGAGAAGAGTTTCAATTTGTTGAAACGAAAGATTACAGAGCAACCAATTCTGGTGTTGCCAGATTTTCAGAAAACATTTCAGGTGAAATGTGATGCAAGAAGGTTTGTAATTGGAGCGGTCTTGAGCCAGGAAGATAGGCCGATTGCATATTTCAGCGAGAAGCTGAATGAGGAAAAAGAGAAATATTCCACATATGATAAGGAATTCTATGCCATCATACAGGAATTGAAGAAATGGAGGCACTATTTGATTCCAAAATAAATTTTTTTATATAGTGATAACCATGCATTACAATTTGTGACTCAACAGGAAAAGTTGAATCAGAGGCATGTTAAGTGGGTTGAATACATGCAAAATTTCACTTTTGTAATAAAACATATTTCTGGTACTGCTAACAAAGTTGTTGATGCTTTGAGCAGGAAGTGTTTGTTGTTGCAGGAGTTCAAAGTCAGGACGTTAGGCTTTGATGATCTTAAGGACATGTATGCAGATGATTTAGACTTTAAGGAAGCTTATGAAGAAGCTGAGAATCCAGTTCTCAGAGACAGAAACTAGTGGATAGAATATGTGATCCAGGATGGATTGTTGTTCAAGGGAAATCAACTATGTATTCCAGATTGCTCCATGAGGGAGAACTTGTTGAAGGAGAAGCACAGTGGAGAATTGGCAGGACATTTTGGCCATGATAAGACATTTGCAAAGCTGAGCGAGTCATACTTTTGGCCAGGGATGTGATCAAAATTCAAGAAGTTTGTGGACAGATGCAGAATTTTCCAGCATTCAAAAGGAAGGAAGCAGAATGCGGGTTTTTATCAACCATTGCCCATATCTGAGAAGCCATGGGATGAAATTAGCATGGATTTTGTATTGGGATTGCTGAGGACACAAAGAGGTGTTGATTCAATCTTTGTGGTAGTTGACAGGTTTTCTAAAATGGCACATTTTATCCCATGCCAGAAGACCAGCGATGCGACCCACATCGCAAATTTGTTTTTCAAAGAGATTGTTCGACTCCATGGATTACCGAGAAGTATAGTATCGGACAGGGATATGAAATTCATAGGGCATTTCTGGAGAACATTGTGGAAGAAGCTGGGAACTAATTTGATGTTTAGTTATACTTATCATCCTCAGACGGATGGACAAACAGAGGTGGTAAATAGAAGTCTGGGAGATTTATTAAGAAGCTTGGTGACAGAGCACCACAGCAGTTGGGACAATGTGTTGCCATAGGTAGAGTTTGCGTACAACGACTCAGTGAACAGGAGCATAGGCAAAAGTCCATTTCAGATTGTATATGGAATGCAGTCAAGAGGGGTTTCTGAACTAAGGGATTCAAAACAGACTGATACTAGCAGCGCTAGTGCAGGAGAATTCGCTGAAGCGATGAAGGAACTTCACAGCCAGGTGAAGGAGCGACTAATGAAGTCAAGTCAGGAGTACAAGCGCAGAGAAGATCAGCATCAGAGACAACTTCAGTTTGAAGTTGGTGATCTAGTTCTAGCACATCTGAGGAAGGAAAGGTTCCCGAGGGGAACATACAACAAGCTGAAGATGAAGAAAATTGGGCCATGCAAGGTCTTGAAGAAAATGGGACAGAATGCTTATGAAATTGAGTTACCAGATGGGATTGGAATATCTCTGATATTTAATGTTTCAGATTTATATCCATATAGATCTGATGAAGCAGGAGAAGAAGGTGATGATCAACCAGAGGTCCAGTGGCAGAAGTAGATGCCAGTTGCAGAGAAGCCACAGATGGAGTAGATACTGAACAAACAAGTGGGTAAGAAAACCAGGAGGAAAGAATATTTTGAATATTTGGTTAAGTGGAAGGGTCATCCAGTTGAATATGCCAGCTGGGAGACTGAAGCAGAGATTCAGAAGCATGGACATACCGTGCAGGAACTCATGGACAGGAGCCCATGCAAATTTTCAAGCGAGGGAGTATGATGCAGGAGCATCCCTCACGACAAGAAAAACCAACGTGGAAGTAGAAGATAGCTGGAAGAAGTCCAGGGCAAGTTTTTGAATTTTTAAATTTTCCCTTGGAGTTGCCGCGCTGAATATAAATGAGAGCATTTAATTTAGGCGCCTTGGTAAGAATGTAATATACCTCGAGCCATACGCTCTCGTCTGAGATAGACAGAGGCATTTATAGTAGTAGTTGCGGGTAGATAGAATTGAATTCTTAGATTAGACAGTTTTAGAGTGCAGGAGGGAAACTGGATATAGACACCCTCATTTGTATCATTGTAACATTAGCAACAGGAGTGAGAAGAATCCATAGCATAGGAGAATATCAGAGAAATGTAGGAGAACACCCATGTATAGATCTTGAATTAATAGAAGAAGTTGATTCAGATTCATGGTTGTTGTGTTATTCTCTGTGTATGTGTGTTGAATGCCCTGTTTAGGAACATTTCTTCCTATTAGGCATTATTATTATGCTGTGCATATGATTTCATGTGTTAAGATATAATTATGAGAGGAAGTGAAGTGAGTTACGATTGTTTCCCCTTTTGAGCAAGGATTCCTGCAAGGAGTTTAGTTGAAGTCGTTCTCAAGGAGTGCATTGACAGAAGGCTCAGGGAGTTAAACTCTTGTTCTCAAAGCTCTCAGAAGTGAAAGTGGGTTGCTAAAGTCGTGCAAGGAGTGCACAGGCTAAAGAGGGAGTCTCAATTGCAAAGCTGAGCAAAGGAAAACAAAGACTGCTGCTGCAGGAAGTGCACAGAGTCGGAAGGATTCAACACTTGGGAAGTTGTTGAATGTTGAGCGCAAGGAGTGCGTGCAAGGTCCTCTGAAAGAGTCAGAGTGGAAAATCTCAGGAGGAACAAGGCCTTTGAAACTATCAGAAGGCTGCATAGATGATTTTCGTGCCATGAATTCTTTAAGAGGGGAGAAGAGGAATCGATGGTCAGGATTCACAGAGGGAAAATTGTGAAATCCCGTCAGCCGTTAGATCTCAGGAAAGTTGCACAGGGTTTAAGTCCTAGTGAGTAGAGGAGGAGTCCCGGAGGAGTCATCGGGATATCAAGTTCATCGAGGTTTTGTTAAGGCAGAGAATCGAGACCTTTTGGTTCTCAAAATCCAGAAGAAGGATCTCAGCCGTTGATCTCAACAGGACACGTGTCAGACATTAAGGCATGAGTCGAGAGTTAACCCATCAGATATTTCAGGATTGTGAAATCGTTGTATGTTGGAATCGCGATCCACAATTTCCTGACATGGTCGGAGTCATTCGATCTGATGGACGCGTGTCTGAGGACCTGCAAGAGTCAGAGTTCGTCATTTCGGGGTTTTCGCATACAACGGAATCGCTGCATTAGAAATCGCGATTTCGCGATACCTAATAGGGTGACGAGGAAGTGGTGATGTGGAGGATAAAGTTCACACATCCATCGGGGATCAGCATATCGGGATTCTCGGTGACAAGAAACTCACGACAGGAGAATTCGCGAAATATTTAAACGCGAAGGTCCCACAGCCATAGTAGTTCAGTGGAGAACAAGTGTCATTCATATCGGGTTTCGGGACTTGGAGGGTCCTGTGAAATTGTGCAATAGAAATCATGATTTAGCGATACGCGATTTCCCGATCACCACAGGAGTGTGGGCCCCAGGTGCTAGAACAGAGGACATGTGGCAATTTATATCAGGGTTCGATGAATTGAGAGTCCCGTGTACATTGGCAATGGGAATCGCGATATTCCGATATACGATTTCCCGACGATGTCCAGGGTCAGCGCAGTGGACAGGTGTCGCACCACACCGAAGCATCTGTATATCGAGAATCGAAGATCTGTGAGGTAAGTTGTCGACAACAGTGTAAGTGTTGATTTCCCAATGGGGATATTCCCAACGGAAGCAAGAAACATGTGGTTGAACATTTCATCAGGGTTTGGGGATTTGTGAGACCCGATCTCATGAGTGCAGGACTCGCGATCACGCGAGGCCCGATTTCTCGATAGGATAAAGGGAGATCATAAGGAGAGTCTTGTGGGTGTAGGAAAGTCCCGATAAGGGATTTGAAGAGCCTTTCAGCTCTTCGGGATGAAGGAAAAGAAGGTCTTGGTGGGAGCGGACGTGCCCCGGGTGGCGTTCTGCGTCACTTTTCTTCTTCAAGTTGGATATTCAATGAGATGATTTCGTTTTCAAGTCTTCTTTCTTATTGACCAAATTCCTCTTCAAGTTGATTTAGGTCCTCAGTTCTTTACTTAAGATGATTTGTCAAAATATTCTCTCTCTTCCTTGCTTCCTTTCTTCCGGTTTCCAAACATTGCTTCTCTTTCATCGCTTCCTTTCTTAGTGCTACTATTTCGAATTCCAAACATTGTTTCTCTTCCACCTGAATTTTGTATGTTTCTCCAATCCTCATGGCTTCTTCTAGTTGAGATTTTAGATTCACTATGACTTGTTAGGATTCTTCAAAACTTTCTTGAGAATAATTCTTGACTAATTGTTCCTTGAGATACATGTTTTTCTTTCTTTATTTTGTTAATTTGTCTAGGGAACTGATTAATTATTCTTCAAGGTCTACTATGACTTCTTCACAATCTTCTTCTTTTGAATCTTTCTAACATGATGAGCATCTTTCTTCTTGTTCTATACCTACACTTTCTTTAATGTGATCTAACTCTGTGATGGGATATTCCTTGGAATAGATATTATGTATCTTATCCCAAAGTTCTTTGGCTGATGAACATTTTCTCACTTTCTCTCTTACCGAATCAGGTAATCCTTCCCAGATGAAACCCATTGTTATTTATTTTTAATTCATTCTTGGATGCATTATTTGGTTTCTTTGTAGTAGTGTATCGTGTAACAACTAATTTCCAAAAATCTTATCCATGCGTCTACAAAAATACTTTCATTCTTCTACTCCATATCTCATAGTCCAAACAATTTTGACCATTGAATATCAGTTCTCCATTCTCAGTGTTGTTGAGGAAACGATATGAAATGATCTTACTCAAGCATTTTTAGATCTTAATTGGCTAAATCAAGATAGCCGGGAATATCACCCTATGTTTATAGCCATCAAAAATGTTATCCTAATTCACAAGTATTGTTTACAAGTGCTTAGGTTGGTTTTTTATAAATAAAATCTTGCTAAAAAATTCATTATTTATGTAATTTTCTGAACATATTAGATGTTGAAATAAATGTAGAGACAAAAGTAAAGACACCAAGTCAATAATCAAAACAGATGAGACATAAAGAAATCCGTTATTTCATTCCAATTCATCAAAGAATCGTTCTCTTTACAAAATTTCCTGAGGAAGTTTTGGACCAAATTCAAACTTAGACGTCCCTGATGAAACATACAAAAGGACTTCTGACAGAAAATAAAAAACTGAACTTTAAAAGCTGGATCAACTTGCCACAGATTGTTTCCCCCTCGACTCTGCACAATATCCTTTGTCAATCATGAAATCTAATTCACAAACAAACAAGTCTACACAGACTATCAATGATAAATCAACACCTCTAAAAAACAAGTGCCTGATTGATGTAATTCAGCCCTGAATCTTGTTGTATACAATAGGACCTTGCTATGATAAAAAAGAATTAGGCTTCTAATGAATTAAGTAATGAATGAAAACTGAATTATCTCAACAAAAACTCAAAGAACAAACCTTAGTATGCTTCTCCTTCTATTCCCCTCTTGTTCCTCCCTTTCCTTTTTCCTTTAAGCATTTAGAATTGGTTGAAGTAATTGAACTACTTTTTTAGTTAAGTTAACTAAAACTCAACCACTTTTTTTAGTTAAGGGGGAAAAATAATAAATCATAATAAGGGTTTTAAAATAAATAATAACTAGTAGGTGGGACCCCTTGTGACTATGTTTTGCTTTTAACAATCATAACACAACTATTTACTCAAACAAAACATCCCTCCTTGTGACTCCCATCATCACATTCATATTTGACAATTTGTCTCAATGATAATTGAAATTATTTCCAAAATATATTACCCATATATCCAAAAATGGTGTGTTGTCCAAAATTTCAGAAGTCAATTGTTCTCAACAATTAATAAATAAATAAAACTTAAAATCCATATTTTCCACTCTGGGAGGCAATATTTCCCTTGTTGTTGATGTCTCCTTTTAATCTCTTTGAATTTTCCTTAGGTTGTGTGGAGCCTTTAGGCCTAATCTCGTTGATCACATGAGATAAATCGTCCCTCAAATGCATGCGGGAGGACATGGATTTATCAGAGTCATTAGAGGGTAAGGAAGGGGCAGCAGTGGATTTTCCTTTGTTAGGGGCATGGTGGGCCTCAGTTTTCAACCTTTTTCTTTCATGGGAAGATTGAACTGGTGAGAGGATATAGGCATCTTGGACAATTTGATTGATGGGCGGACGAGTAGGTAAAGATAAGTTAGGCCAGCCACGATGTTGGGAGACTGTCGGGTGGAAAATCTATTACCATCTGTTGTTTTCAAGAACTTCAGGTTGTAGTGAGACATGAGGAGGAACAAGAATACTAGGGACCTATGGGGCTTGGAAGGGAGGCCTTTCGGGCCTGGGTTGGACCACTCCTTGACCAATCTAGTTAAAAAAACCAGCTTGAAATAGTTGGCCTAACTCTTGCGAGTCTGCATCAAAGTGTATAGAGAATCTTGGCCTTCTAGGGCCCCTATTCCAATTACCTCTCCCTCGATTTCCTCTGCCATGGCTACCTTTGCTGAAAAATCTCATTCCTGTATGCATAATTGATTATCAAATAGTTTCTTTAACAATCATACATGAAAACTCTTTTAAAATATGAAATAAAATTTGGCTCAACAACATATCAGACTCATGCAATCCAATCCATACAAATTGTTTAATAGTTGTCAATGAGTAGGGGGCGAACAAAGGTTCTGGGATATGCGAGTGGTTGTATTGAGTAAAAAATGTTAAAATGAGGGGGAAAATATCATGATTATTGCTCACAAACAACAAATAATCAATTGTATCGTAAACCAAAGAATATATCACTGTAATCCATCCTTGCGATATTAAACTGTCATAATACAGAGTTTCCTTTAACTGTAATTAAATTTTAGGAATAGGTAGTGGATAATGAATATGGGAAGGTGAGGGGAATTGTAATCAGAGAAAAGTGAAATATTGGTAGGGGAAAAGAGCATACACTGTTTGAAAAATCAATTAAGTAATCCATAAAACAATTATGTATTTAATGCAAATAATCCAACATCATCTAAACAATTATTGTGATGAATTAAACAATTACTATGTGTTAACACTTGTTCCCTGTCCACATTTAAATCTTTAACACGGTGTCATCATATTCAAAATCAATATGACCTTCAAACATCTTGTATAAAGAATTCTATTTCCTCTCGTTTCTTCCATTTTATATTTAAAGCAAAATTCCAATGAACACACAGTCATTTGTTTCAACTCTGTTCAAAAACAAAACCTTAACCATTGTCTATAATTTAATTCCTCAAATCAAACACAGACACAAGCTCTTTTAAAACGTGCCCGATTCCATTCCTTTAACCAATTTGACACTTAAATTACAATGAAACCATACTACTAAAAATCCCATGCCCATTTCTGATGGTGCAATAAGATGATATGATGCACAATATAAATCATACACAGTGGACTGCCAAGCCACAACTAAAATAAATTGCAAAAACCCTGATTGGAAAACTTAAACACATAGTAACAACAACCATCACTTCAACTTATACCATGTTGTAGGAAACACACATACCAATGCATAATGCAAAGAAGCATTTCTGTGACTACACATATCCAATTACTCCCAATCAAAACATAAAACAATGTTGAGTCATCAATCCAACTATTACAACACAAGGAGGCAACGACTATGTTCCCATTTCCATTTCTCAAATCAACCAATTAAACTATGTTGATCTATTGAATCAACTGTCACAATAAAATAATGCAGAGACTATATACCAATAATCATTTCTGATTGCAACTGTGTAATTAACCTGATCAACAGAGACGAGTCAATAATCAAAACCACTGTTAATACTACCCAACAACTATAATAGTCAACCAGATAACCAAAAGTGTGTGATTGTTGGGTTAATCAAATTCGGGCTCGGTACCAATGAATACAAGAAAATAGTCAAGGGTTTTCTTGATCATTAAAACACAGGGAGACTGGAGTCGACCATATCAACAGTAGGTGAGAACCCTTCGAGACAACATGGTGGACACACAGGCCACATAAACTGTATATTGTAAAACAGGGTGATAATTCAACCTCAGGTAGGAGAGACTATGAACAGAGGAGTAGAGGTTCATTGTTGGCCAGTAAACAACACCAAGAACATGCAGGGCATAACCCTCGTGGTTTCCCCTAAAAGCCAAATAATGTTGATAGAAATGCAGAAACATGTAATAGCAACCAACTCTAAAGCAATACTCTTGGCATAATAGCCACCATAACCAACTGTGCAAAGACCAATAACATAAAATGAGCCCACGACTAGGTGGAAAATGATATGTAATGACCCAAAGGTGGTTCAAATCATACACAACAACCCCATAACAACCAATATGACCAGGTGTGGTTACAAATACTGTGAGGAGACATCCAGCAAGTCCAGATGGAATGAAACCCTCTAAAAAAAACCCATAGAGACAACAAATATCCTTCCTAGCCTCCACCACACAGAACAGATAATGAAATCGTGACTTCAACCATCCAATTTTCCATTTGCAACAAATAACACAGAAACAACCATTCCAAAGAACACCACGAGTTTACACAGTTTCTAGCCTCAAGAAAAACAAAGACCAATACATCGTCGAGCCAATATTTATTTCATAAATAGAGCAAGTTCATGGATGGGAGAAAAAAAAAAGCATACCTGTAACCAAATGGCCTTAAAAATGCGAGCTTGGTCGAGCAATTTCTTCCTCGCCTGAAAATAGGAGCTTAACCACAACGAAAATCAATTGAACAATAGCCAAGCTAGGTTGAAGTCCAGTGGGAGAGGTATGGAGTGATGTGCAGTAAATGCATGTTGCTTCCATCTTCCCTTCATTCAATTATGTAGTACACGACAACAAACCAACATTAATCCATGTCATTAACCCATGCCTCGAGACTTGCATACATTTCTTGCCAAATGTGCCACCCGATATCATATTAACCATTGTCAAAACATACCATAACGTATATCAAGTGCACCAAGGATAGCTCAATAATAATAGTATAGCCACTAACATTGCTAGTTAGGACTAACAATAATCCTTTTAATTTCATTTGCACATAGTATAGCATAGCATAGTATAGTATAGCTCCTCTTTCTTGGAGTTTTTCATAGGTATATTTTCCATTGCTCTTATTTGTTGTTACTAACATGTATCTTATGCAGATGTAAGAATCAAGGCACCAATAGAAATTGTAATAATAATTAACATAAGCCATCATGTCATGGAATTTAGAGCTTAGAGTAACGAAACCCACATATAACATGCATTATCCATATGCTATTATGTTGCAAATAAAACCATTATTTCACCATCAATCATGTAGAACCCTATAAGCATCATCGAACAATAGCATAAAATGTGTAGCAAGACTATATATGATCCTCCAATCTACAAGGGGGTCCCACCTACTAGTATTATATACATCATTAGCTTATAAATAATAGGCTTTTAGCAATACTTTGCGGGCAAAATCCTCGTTGCGATTTTTATCGTCAACAAACTGGTGAATCCACAGGGAAATATGTTTCCAAAAGATTAAGAACTCATAACACATGGTTTCATAGACCAAGAATAACAGGTATAACCAAGAAGATTATGCAACAGGGGAAGTGAGCAGATTTAATGAAAAAATGACCGGGAATTTGGGAATAACTCATGAAAAATGTTAAGTATGAGGTGGTTTATCCCTGTTTGCATAATCATTCAACCGGATCCTGCTCTTTACTTAAAGGAGAAAATTTTATGGACTTTCTCTTTTAAATTCTCAAATGGATGAAGAAATGGAAAGAAGAAGCAGGAGATAACCAATTTCTTTATAAGACAGTAGTGAAAGTAGATAACAAATTCAAGTGTGCTTTCAAGGGGAACATCGTAACAACTGTGTAAGATTGATTTTTATTGGATAACAATATCTTGTAGGAGTGTCACTATGGCAGAACTGATCCAACATCTTATTCATGACCAAAAATCAACTAAAAGATGAAAAATCAATAAAAATCATGACAAAATTAAGATTACAAAATTTAAAACAACAGAAATAAAATGACAAAAATGTAAAATCAGCATGAAAGCTATTAAAAGGAAACATAAATCAAACTACTGTAAAACAGAAATAAAAAACAGAGAGAAAATGAAAGCAGAAATAGACTACTAATATACAACAAAATCCAAACAGCATTAAATTTTTCAAGTTGGTTCCACATAATGTTTCAAGTGAGAACCGTTAGTGTTGTAGGAGAACAATTGCTCCTGTAAATATTTTAGAATGTAAGAGTTAGTACCCAAGACAAAAGCGATTTTGAAAGGATCCAACCATAGTTTTTGAAACTTTGAATGTATTCCCCTATCAGCGTGTGTTGAATCCCAATACAATACCTTCTCATTAACTTTAAATTTGACAGTTTTGACACTCTTGTTGAAATACTTCTTAATAGTCTGTTGTCTCTTCTTTATATTATCCAAGGAAAACAACCTTTTCTCCTCTAAATCTAGAAGTGCATTTATCCTTTGTGAAATGTTAGAAGAATTTAATTCTTCGATCTGTAGAATCAGCCTTAAGGAAGAGAGTTCCAGCTTAGTAGGAAGGATGTCTTCTTGACCATACACAATATGGAAAGGAGTACAACCCGTGCTTACCTTGGCAGTAGTTTGATCTTCCCAAAGGGCGTAAGTGAGGAGAGTGTGTCATTGACGAGGCTTATCTTCAATGAGCCTTTTGACGATTCTCACAAGATTCTTGTTGGTAGACTCAGCCTGCCCATTCCCTTGGGGATAATAAGTTGATGAGGTGAAATGTTTTACCCCCAATTTAGTTAAAAACCGGGTCAGCTTAGTAGAAATGAAAGTGAGACCATTGTCTATAATAATTTCTAATGGAAGACCAAATCTAGAAAAGATGTTATTTTCAAGGAAAGAAATTACTTGGTCATCTGTTGAATGCTTAAGTGGGACAACTTCAGCCCATTTTGTAAAATAGTCTGTAGTTGTCAAGATAATACTTGTCCTGCTGAAGAGGGAGGATTGATAGGACCAATCAAATATAATCCCCACTTTGAAAATGGAAAGTCTAGGAGGACAGGTTGTAAAGGCATGGCTAAAAGGCGTTCTTTCCCAACAAATTTTTGGCACTTGTCACAAGATCTCTAAAAAACATAAGAGTCACGAAATATTGAAGGCCAATAGTATCCTTTTCTAATAATCTTGAAAGCAATGGTTTTAGTAGAAAAATGACCTCCTACATGAATGACATAATTTGAAGAGCCATGAGTTTCTTACAACAACTTATGTGCGTCCTCATCATTTACACAATGAAGCAACACACCATCAACAGATCTTCGAAACAAGAAGTCTTTTATAATAACATATCTTGCGGATTCAAGACAGATTCTTCTTCTTTGATGAGTGTCTAAGCTATCTGGGAATCTTTGGTTTTGTAAGTAGTAAATTAGATTCTTATACCAAGGATGTTGAGACACAGGAAGAATATGATTTTCAATGTATAATAGTGTTGATAAGGAACTATCATGTTCATCAATTTCTTTATTATTCTAAGCATGTTGATCTAAGTGAAGGGCTAAGTCACATCCCTTTATTGTGGTAGAAGTCATGATATTCAAATCATGCTCCTGGATCTTGGCAAGCCAATGTGCAAGCTTCCCTGAAAGATAAGTCTGTGAGAGAAAAAACTTGACAGCAAGTAAAGGGACTTTTACCAAAGTATGCTTACCTAAGATGAAGTGGCGGAACTTTTCAACAACTTTAACAAGAGTGAAATCATGTTTCTAAATAAAATAATATTTAAATTCAACATTAGACAAACTTTGACTCATGTAAGCTACTGGTTTTTCATTACCTTGGTCATCATTTTTCATGAGGATAGCAGAAACTGATTCCTCGGTGGCATTAGTATATATCATGAATTCCTTCTCAAAGTTTGGCTTCTCCAAAACCGGTGCAGAGATGATTTCTTTCTTGATTCCTTCAAAAGAATTCTCAACATCATCTGTCCAAGAAAAGGAACGATTTTTCTTAAGAAGATTTTGAATTGGCTTGACCATCATAGTAAAATCTGGAACAAACCTATGGATGAAGTTAATAACCCCCATGAAAGCCTGAACCTCCTTCTTGGAAGTGGGAGCAGGCATATTAAGGATGGCAACAATCCTTTCGGGATCAATGCTTATTCCTAAATCGGAGACAATGTGTCCAAGGATCTTTCCCTCAGTAACGCCGAAAATGGACTTAGAAGGGTTTAGAGAGATGCCAAATTTCCTACATCGCATGAGAAATTTTTTTAGATGACCAAAATGATCTGATCGGATTTTAGAGTACACCGTTAAGTCATCAAGGTAGATCTAAATGATCTTATCGATCAAATCGTCAAAATCTATTTGCATATCTGTTTTAAAGGTGGAACATGCATTAGATAATCCAAAAGGAATACGCTCATAAGCAAAGTTACCCCAATGATTAATAAAGGTTGTTTTATATTTATCTACCCTTTTTACCTTGATTTGATTGTAACCGGAAAAACCATCGAGTAAGGACATCATCTGTGACCCTGCGACTTACTACAAAATCATTTCCATGTTAGGGAGAGGAAAGTGATCTTTTATACTATCTCGATTTAATGCACGAAAATCAACGCATAATATGATCTGACAAGTTGTTTTCTGAACAAAAACCAAATTGGAAACCCATTCAGAATACTTGACCAGAAAGATGATCCCAGCCTTCAAGAGTTTTTCCAACTCCTTTCGAATAGTTGCTTCTAGTGCAGGGTTGATAGGTCTTTGTTTTTGCCTAAATGGTTTTATGCCTTCCTTGATGGGGATGGCATGTTGTATAAGACCAAGATCAAAAAAACAAAGATCCTCATAAGACCAAGTAAAAACATCTTGAAATTCACCAAGTAACTCTACAAACTTCATTTTCTCTTCATCAGAACAATGGGCACCTATTTTAATATTCTTTGGGGACTCGGGTATCCCAATGTTCAAGGAGATGGTTTCAACCACCTTCCTTTTTGACTCCTCTTATTTATGTTTCTCTTTATTTCCTACATCACTTGATGAAAACAAACTCTCTAGAGGAGTCAAGCCTTTAGGAATCTTGTCGTCTTCTATGGTTATGATTTCCTTGGGCTTATAGGGTTCATTTTGAATGAAAGCACATATGATCTCATCGCTAGGGAAGACCTACCAAGATTCTATATTGTCAGGGATATGTGGATGATATAGAGATTGAAAAGTATAATTAGGTCTATGTGGCAGAAGTTGTTGATTAGGAGAGGCTACAAAAACAACTAACCGGTCATCCATTGAGTTCAATTCTCTCTTAACATGAGTGATGTTAAAAGATAATAGGTTCGAGATATGTTCCCAAACAGTTTGGGTATATCGTTTAATCAACTTGTTGCTAAGAGAGTATATCTTATGTATGAGGTTCACAACAAGATCGGAGTCCCCAAAAACTTAAAGGTGACCACAACCAAGATTATAGGTGTTTTCTATGCCTAATAATAAATCTTTGAATTCAGTGACAATGTTTTTGCAAGCAAACTCCAACCTGTAAGAAAAATTATGAATCTTCCCAACATGAGAGTATAAGATTATGCCAGCTCTGATACCTTCACTAGAGCACGAACCATCGAATTGCATGTGCCACATACCATCATCTAAATCAATCTGTTCCAAGGGGATATTATCTTCCTTAGCAAAGATGGAATACACCCCTAGGTCCTCTTCGATATAGTTCATATTAGGTTTTGGAACACTTTCTATGTAAGGTGAAATCCTTCCCTCTCTAAGGACTATAATGTTTTTTCCATTTCGAGGAACAGATAAGTGTGCCCCGTCGAGTGAGAGGTATACACCTGTCAAAGCTTGCCAATATCTTCCCAAGATGATTGAATAATTGCTTACTGGCATGTCAATTACCTAAGTGCTAAGGGTTGTCCTTATTTCAGGGTGTGCGCACAAAACTAAGGTCACATATTTAATCTCACCTATGGTTGTTTGTTGTATACTATTATAAGGGGGCATGCTCCTAGAATTTTCATTTGTACAAGACAAGCCTAGCTCTTCCATAATAATATTTGACATCACACTTGGGCCCGAACCAACATCAATGAGGAAACAATGGGCGATCTTATCCATAATATTTACAAAAATATAAAAAGGGGGATTTTTTACAGGGTATCTAAATTTATGTACACCTACTTTATTTACAGACAAATCCTCTGCAGTCACCTCTTTAGAGAGAATGGCTACAACGAAATCTTTTCCTGCCAGAAATTATTTTAGATGCCTCTGTTGTTCAAGGATGACAACCATGTCCAGGAGGGTGGCATCTTCTTTGATGTTGGCCAACTGATTCAGAATATTGTATTTGGAAGAGGGGAGAGGGGAATTTGTTCCTTGACTGTCAGGATCCTTAAGAACCTGAATCGTAGTAGCTAGTGAGGATGAGCTTGGGTTAGAAGAATTGCGGGGAGGATCATATTTTCCTTTGGGAGTGTAGGATTTATTCCTAGTATTGATGATCATGACATCTTCTGGGTCTACAAAATCTAGGACATCAATGATAGTTTCTGGTGTTTTACCAAAGCTCTTATCTTTGGCACTCTTCCTTAGCTCACATGTGGCTTCCTCATGGTGTTCCTCACAAAAGTTACACCAACTTCGAGGCAAGATAGCTTTAGGATGAAAATTATTTTCAATTGGATTTCTAAAGGGGGGTGCGGAAGAGGATGAAGCTCTAGGGGTTAGAGGGGAGACATTTCCCTTTCTCTCATATGCTATCATACGATTATTCATATCTTGTACTAGCTATAAGAGGGAGGGCATGTCTTCCTATTTAACCGATTCTCCCTGGGGAATACCCATTCTTTCGAGTTGTTCTTCATACTCTAAAAAAGTATGCAGAGTGGAACCGAGGTTATCAATGGCTTTTTCCTCAATTATATGACAATAGAAGGAAGGCAATGCCTGAAAGAGGCTTGGTTCTAAGTTCGAATGAGTTTAGGGATTTGATTGTATAACTTAGTGAAATGCAAGTTGAAGGACTTGATGGTCTCACCATCCTTATAGGTGATGTTATTGTACTCCCATAACTGCTCAACTGAGATTTTAGATTTTCCATAGGTGGAACTGAACCAATAAACTAACTCCTCCCAAGTAGACATAATCTTAGGAGGAAGGTCAAAGAAATCAGCCGCAACCTTTCCTTCCAAGGAATTGACGAATACACACATGCAAGTATCATTGTCATTAGCTCCTATGTTGTGACAAGCATTAGAAAATTCCACCAGGTGTTCATTTGTAGTGATAGTGTTATTTCCCAAAAACCTAGGGAGATTCTCTTTGAATTTAGGAAGTGGACGAGTAGTGGTTGTTAGGTTAAGAGGAGACGACACATGCCACGATGTAGTTGTGGCGTCTTCTTCAAACTAAAAAATCCCATACTTTTTAATGAATTTGGTGGGATTTGTGGTAGATTGGACAAGGATATGGTGGATATATAAGCTACCAATCACTGACGAATCTTAAGACTGAGAGGAGGAAGAAATTCTAGTTCCACCAGAGCCACCACTAGATGACATCTTATGGACAATATGTGTGAGAGAGAAAGATGAACTGGATGAATCAGACAAAGTTCTCCTTAGAGCACTTTGTTGGGTTGATAACACGACATTCCTTCTTCCTATTTCAGGAATAAGAATAATTTTAGGTGATAAGCCTCTTCTTCTTATAGAAACACAAGAGTCTAAGGACATGAAAGTAAGGCCAAAACTTGAAGGAACCAGAAGGTTATTATTGATTTCTAGGTTGTCTATGTCTAGCTTCCCAACATTCTTGGGCACTAATATCTCGTTCAAATATTTCCCATGAATGATTAACCTCAACACGAGTATTCGAAGTGTCTAAAATGGTGTTGAACAAATTCAAAGCAATGTTGGTCTGATCTTGAAGATCGGGCTCAATATTGGGCTGCCTTGCAACAAGCACAGTCATTAAGAAATAAAACAATCAAAGAATCAATCAGAAAAAAATAGATGTATTCGATGCTAATCAAGCATAAAAATTAACCAAAGAGATATTGAAGATCTCCCCAGTATGGTCGCCAAATAAATGTTGAGGAAAAGATATGAAATGATCTTACTCAAGCATTTTTCATATCTTAATTGGCTAAAGTTAGATAGACGGGAATATCACCCTATGTTTATAGCCATCAAACATGTTATCCTAATTCACAAGTATTGTTTACAAGTGCTTAGGCTGGTTTTTTATAAATAAAAGCTTGCTGAAAAATTAATTATTTATGTAATTTTCTTAACATATCAGATGCAGAAATAAATATAGAGACATAAGTAAAGACACCAAGTCAATAATCAAAACAGATGGGACATAAAGAAATCCTTTATTTCATTCCAATTCATCAAAGAATTGTTCTCTTTACAAAATTTCCTAAGGAAGTTTTGGACCAAATTCAAACTTAGATGTCCCCGATGAAACATACAAAAGGACTTCTGACAGAAAATAAAAAAAATGAACTTTAAAATATGGATCAGCTTGCCACATATTGTTTCCCACTTGACTATGCACAATAGCCTTTGTTAGTCATGAAATCTAATTCACAAACAGACAAGTATACATAGACTATCAAGGATAGATCAACACCTATGAAAAACAAGTGTCTGGACTATGTAACTCAGCTTGAATCTTGCTATTTACAATAGGACCCTGCTATCATAAAAAAGAATTAGGCTTCTAATGAATTAAGTAATGAATGAAAACTGAATTATCTCAACAAAAACTCGAAGAGAAAACCTTAGTATGCTTCTCATTCTATTCCCCTCTTGTTCCTCCCTTTCCTTTTGCCTTTAATCATTTAGAATTGGTTGAAGTAGTTGAACTACTTCTTTAGTTAAGTTAACTAAAACTCAACCACTTTTTTTAGTTAAGGGGGAAAAATAATAAATCATAATAAGGGTTTTAAAATAAATAATAACTAGTAGGTGGGACCCCTTGTGACTCCCTTTTTCTTTTAACAATCATAACACAACTATTTACTCAAACAAAACATCCCTCCTTGTGACTCCCATGATCACATTCATATTTGACAATTTATCTCAATGATAATTGAAATTATTTCCAAAATAATTACCCATATATACAAAAATAGTGTGTTGTCCAAAATTTCAGAAGTCAACTGTTCTCTACAATTAATAAATAAAAAAAACTTAAAATCCATATTTTCCACTCTGGGAGGCAATCTTTCCCTTGTTGTTGTTGTCTCCTTTTGATCTCTCTAAATTTTCCTTAGGCTGTGTGGAGCCTTTAGGCCTAATATCGTTGATCACATGAGAGAAATCGTCCCTCAAATGCACGCGGGAGGACACGGATTTATCAGAGTCATTGGAGGGTGAGGAAGGGGCAGCAATGGATTTTCCTTTTTCAAGGGCATGGTGGGCCTCGATTTTCAACCTTTTTCTTGCATGGGATGATTGAACTAGTGAGTGGATAGGGGCAGCTTGGAAAAAAAATTTGATGGGCGGAGGAGCGAGTAAAGATAAGTTAGGCCAGCCACGATGTTGGGAGATTGTCAAGTGGAAAATCTCTTGCCATTCATTGTTTTTGGGAACTTCAGGCTGTAGTGAGACATGAGGAGGCATGAGAATACCAAGGACCTATGGGGCTTGGAAGGGAGGCTTTTCAGGCCTGGGTTGGACCACTCCTTGCCAATCCAGTTAAAAAACCCAGCTTCAAATAGATGGCCTTGTTGATACTGAGAGGGGGGTGAATCAGTATCAAGTACAATTTAAAACCTTTTTCAACTTATAATTAAACCATTCAACTATATCCAATGAGCAATGAAAAATAGTATAATAGTTACACCAATACACCACAATACACCATGCACAATATATGAGAAATAATCAATAGTTATTGTTCAAGGGAAGTAATGACTTCCAAAGGTAGCTACAACTTCCAAATTTAAAGGGAGGGATAAAACTCTAAGAGGAAGATACAATCCTCCAATATCAAGAGAGAGTTGAACTCTCCATCCTTTCCCCTTCCTTCCACCCAAGAATATATGAGAGAGAATTAAACTTTACATTAAATCATCACCATCAACCAATCATCACATAGAACCTGATAATGCTTCTTGAGACTTCTTCAATTTTTGTAATTATTCAATTCTTGGAGTAATCTGATCCTATGTATAATATTACTCAATGTATTCTCTAAAACTCCTCCAAGTTTCACTCCTTGAATCCTCCCCAAAAAGAAGTTATAGAAACAATGGTAGATTTTATTCAATTATGGTCTATTCAGGAGACTGAACTTATACAGAATGCCCCGCGCTCAATATTTAACATCCGATTTGAAAACTCACACACAAGAAACTAAATTCTGTACTATTTCCAATGGATTTTTTCCCATGTCATTTGGATTCTCAATGAAGAAGTTATGACTGTTTTACCCAGAACACCTGTTTATTGACTAGCTTTAGGACTGGTCACAAACCCTATCTTCCACAGAGTGTATCTCCATAATTATAGCGAATCAAGATCTAAATTTTTTACTAGAGGTACCTTGATATGTCTTCTCAATATCATAGTGATTTCACCATCTGAATCATTCTATAAAAAATGTTATAGAAAAAATGGTAAGATGACCTGAAAATAACATACCTTAGAACACATCACCAAAAGACTTCATCCTCCCTTGAAATCCAGCCTTATTTACTTCTTATTTCCTCTGAAATTCGACTTGTATCAAATGAATGTATAATGATGTTTATTTATACCATTTATGTCACTTCCTTTTAACATTAGGGCCGACCTGACACTTTCTTATTTTGTAATTATTTTCTTTAAT
>SNQJ01S0016791.1:7307-43048 GCA_010110895.2 Picea sitchensis | reverse complement strand
TTCTCCTATTCTTCTTTATTCTTCGAGTAGAGTTTTCAAGGAAATGGTTTCTTCTCTTAGTTTCTCAAAGTCTTCTAATTGTTTCTTCAAGATTACAACTGTCTTTTCACAACTACCCAATTCACTTCTTAGTTTTCTTTGGATGTCTTTGAGCTTGCTATTTTCAATCTCAACATGCTTCAATTTTTTAAGATTCTCATCTTCTTTTTGAATAATTTTTTCTTCATGATTTTCTTCTTCTTCGTTGGAATTTTCTTCTTCAGTGTCATTTCTTTCAATCCTTGTATGAGGACATTCAAATTCAACATGACCTACTCCTTCACAATTAAAGAAAAAGGACTGAACTCTATTTTCTTCTTTGAAATCTGAGATGTTGTAATTTGCTTCAACTTCTTCTTCTTCTTCTTCTTCTTCTGCGTCTTCCCTTACATAAAGGTCTTGTAGCTTGTCCCAAAGTTATTTTGATGATGCACATGATCCCATCTTGGATTTCACTGAATCTGTCAATCCATCCAGGATGGTATCTATTGCCAATTTGTTGTTCCTTTTTGCTTCCTTCTGAGCTCCAGTCTTTGGTTTCTTCAAAGCATTGTATCCTGAAGCAAATGAGAACCAAACATTTTCCCCAAGAGCTTTCATGTAAGTTTCCATTCTATTACTCCAGTATTAGAAATTGCTTCCATCAAATGGTGGAATCCCATTTGGAATTTTGTCTTCCATTTCTTCTTAGGATATTCCTTCCAGTGGTTAAACTAAACTGAAGGTAACCCGCTCTGATACAAATTGTTGATACTGAGAGGGGGGTGAATTAGTATCAAGTACAATTTAAAACCTTTTTCAAATTATACTTAAACCATTCAACTATATCCAATGAGCAATGAATAATAGTATAATAGTTACACCAATACACCACAATACACCATGCACAATACATGAGAAATAATCAATAGTTATTGTTCAAGGGAAGTAATGACTTCCAAAGGTAGCTACAGCTTCCAAATGTAAAGGGAGGGATAAACCTCCAAGAGGAAGATACAATCCTCCAATATCAAGAGATATTTGAACTCTCCATAATTTCCCCTTCCTTCCACCCAAGAATATATGAGAGATAATAAAAATTTACATTAAATCATCACCATCAACCAATCATCACATAGAACCTGATAATGCTTCTTGCGACTTCTTCAATTTCTGCAATTCTTCAATTCTTGGAATACTCTGATCCTTTATATAATATTACTAAATGTATTCTATGAAACTCCTCCAAGTTTCACTCCTTGAATCCTCCCCAAAAAAAAGTTATAGAAAGAATGGTAGACTTTATTCAATTCTGGTCTATTCAGGACACTGAACTTGTACAGAATTACCTACGCTCAATATTTAACATTAGATTCTGGAACTCACACAAAAGAAAATAAAGTATGTACTCTTTCCAATGAAATTTGTCCCATGTAATTTTGATTCTCGATGAAGAAGTTATGACTGTTTTACCCAGAACACATGTTTATTGACTAGCTTCAGGACTGGTCACAAACCCTATCTTCCACAGAGTGTATCTCCATAATTATAGCGAATCAGGAGATGAAATTTTTACTAGAGGTACCTTGATATGTCTTCTCAATACCATAGTGATTTCACCATATGAATCATTCTCAAAAACAATTTATAGCAAAAATGGTAAGATGACCTAAAAATAACATACCTTAGAACACATCACCAAAAGACTTCATTCTCCCTTGAAATCTGGCCTTCTTTACTGCTTATTTCCTCTGAAATTCGACTTGTATCAAATGAATGTATAATGATGTTTATTTATACCATTTATGTCATTTCGTTTTAACATTAGGGCCGACCTGACACTTTCTTATTTTGTAATTCTTTTCTTTAATTATCTTCAGGGCCTACATGTACTTCCTTCCTCAATTCACTTTGTCATCTTCAAAAATTCATTTCTCCTCAACCATGAGGATCCACGTGACGTGCTACATACCACCAGAAACAACATGATGTATACTATACATTCATGGGTGTTGTATATGCATGTGCATTGTCCTTCATGTCCAAATGCCTTTATCAATCTTGCAGTCCAAAACCCATGACTAGGGTTGACATCAATGACAACAACCAATCTTCCAACAGGCCTAATTCTTGCAAGTCTGCATCAAAGTGTATAGAGAATCTTGGCCTTCTAGGGCCCCTGTTCCAATTACCTCTCCCTCGGTTACATCTGCCATGGCTACCTCTACTGAAAAATCTCATTCATGTATGCATAATTGATTAGAAAATAGTTTCTTTAACAACCATACATGACAACTCTTTTAAAATATGAAATAAAATTTGTCTCAACAACATATCAGACTCATGCAATCCAATCCATACAAATTTGTTAATAGTTTTCAATGAGTAGGGGGTGAACAAAGGTTATGGGATATGACAGGGGTTTTGTTGAGAGAAAAATGTTAAAATGAGGGGGAAAAGATCACGATTATTGCTCACAGACAACAAACAATCAACTGTATCGTAAACCAAAGAATATATCACTATAATCCATCCCTGCCATCTTAAACTATCATAATACAGAGTTTCCTTTAACTGTAATTAAATTTTAGGAATAAGGAATGGATAATGGATATGGAAAGGCGAGGGGAATTGTAATTAGTGAAAAGTGAAATAATGGTAGGGGAAAAGAGTGGATACTATTTCAAAAATCAATTAATTAATCCATAAACAAATTATGTATTTAATGCAAACGATCCAACATCAACTAAACAATTACTGTGATGAATTAAACAATTATTGTGTGTTAACACTTGTTCATTGTCCACATTTAAATCTTTAACACAGTGTCATCATATTCAAAATCAATATGAACTTCAAACATCCTATATAAAGAATTTTGTTTCCTCTCATTTCTTCCATTTTATATTTAAAGAAAAATTTCGATGAACACATAGTCATTTGTTTCAATTCTGTTCAACATAAAAAACTTAACCACTATCTATAATTTAATTCCTCAAATCAAACACAGACACAAGCTCTTTTAAAATGTGCATGATTCCATTCCTTTAACCAATTTGACACTTACATTGAAATGAAACCATACTACTAAAAACCCCATGCCCATCTCTGATGGTGCAATAAGATGATATGATGCACAATATAAATCATACACAGTGGACTACCAAGCCACAACTAAAATAAATTTCAAAAACTCCGATCGCGCAACTTAAACACACAGTAACAACAACCATCACTTCAAGTTATACCATGTTGTAGGAAACAAACAGACCAACGCATAATGCAAAGAAGCATTTATGTGACTATACATATCCAATTACTCCCAATCAAAACATAAAACAATGTTGATTCATCAATCCAAATGTTACAACACAAGGAGGTAGTGACCGTATGCCCATTTCCATTTCTCAAATCAAGCAATTAAACTATGTTGAGCTATCGAATCAACTGTCACAATAAAAGAATGAAACGACTATATACCAATAATAATTTCCGATTGCAACTATGTAATCAACCCGATCAACATAAATGAGCCAATAATCAAAACCACTTTTAATACTACCCAACAACTATAATAGTCAACCAGATAACCATTAGAGTGTGATTGTTGGGTTAATCAAAGTTAGGCTCGATACCAATGAATATAAGAAAATAGTCAAGGGTTTTCTTGATCATTAAAACACGAGGAGAATGGAGTCGACCATATCAACAGCAAGTGAGAACCCTTTGAGACAACACGGTGGACACACAGGCCACATAACCTTTAGATTGCAATATAGAGTGACAGTTCAACCTCAGGTAGGAGAGACTATGAACAGAGGAGCAGAGGTTCCTTGCTGGCCAGTAAACAACACCGAGAACACATAGGGAATAGCCCTCGTGGTTTCCCCCAAAATCCGAATAATGATGATAGAAATGCAGAGCCATGTAATAGCAACCAACCCTAAAGAAAGCCTCTTGGCATAATAGCCACCATAACCAACTGTGTGGAAAATGGTATGCAGTGACCCAAAGGTGGTTCAAATCATACACAACAACCCCATAACAACCAATACGACCGGGTGTGGTTATAAAGAATAGGAGGAGATGGCCAACAAGTCCATACGTAATGAAACCTTCTAACAAAAACCCATAGAGACAACAAAGAGCCTTTCCGGGCTCCACCACATAGAACAATTAATGAAATCGTGACTTCAAGCATCCAATTTTCCATTTGCAACAAATAACACACAAACAACCATTCCGGAGAACACCACGATTTTACACAATTGCTAGCCTCAAGAAAAACAAAGACCAATACATCAGCGAGCCAATATTTATTTCATAAACATAGCGAGTTCATGGATGGGCAAAAAAGAAAAAACATACATGTAACCAAATGGCCTTAAAAATGCGAGCTTGGTCAAGCAGTTTCTTCCTTGCCTAAAAATCAGAGCTTAACCACATCGAAAATAAATTGAAAAATAGCCAAGCTAGGGTGATGACCAGTGAGAGAGGTATGGAGTGACGTGTAGTAAATGCATGTCGCTTCAATCCTCCCTTCATTCAATTACGTAGTACACGACAACCAACCAACATTAATCCATGCCATTAATCCATGCCTCGAGACTTGCATACATTGCTTGCCAAATGCGCCACCCAATATCATATTAACCATTGTCAAAAGATACCATAATGTATATTAAGTGCGCCAAGGATAGCTCAATAATAATCGTATAGCCACTAACATTGCTAGTTAGGACTAACAATAATCCTTTTAATTTCATTTGCACATAATATAGCATAGCATAGTATAGTATAGCTCCTCTTTCTTACATTTTTTCATAGGTCTCTTTTCCATTTCTCTTATTTGTTGTTACTAACATGTATCTTATGTAGGTGTAAGAATCAAGGCACGAATAGCAATTGTAATAATAGTTAACATAAGCCATCATGTCATGGCATTTAGAGCTTAGAGTAACGAAACCCACATATAACATGCATTATCCATCTGCTATTATGTTGCAAATAAAACCAATATTTCACCATCAATCATGTAGAACCCTATAAGCATCATCGAACAACAACATAAAATGTGTAGCAAGACTATCTTTGATCCTCCAATCTATAAGGGGGTCCCATCTACTAATATTATATATATCATTAGATTATAAATAATAGGCTTTTAGCAATACTTTGTGGGAAAAATCCTCGTTGCGATTTTTATCGTCAACAAGTGTAATCCATGATCTTCCTTACGGTGGTTAAGCTATTTTATTCGAGGACCTTCTTTGATACCAATTGTTGGCATACTGATTGGGGGGGAGGTGGACGTCGAATCTGTATGAGCACTTTTAATGACTTTTTACCACAATATATAATATTTAACTTTATCAGCAATATATCATCAATGTATCATCAATATATCATGAGCATATAAATATAAGAATCATCACATCAAATACACAGTGCACTAGAATTTACGTGGAAACCCAAATGGGAGAAAAACATGGAATTCCTTCTTATATATCAAATAATACTTTCATTGGAAGCACCAAATTCCTAATTCTCCAGCTACAACTAAAAGGAGGCTACGACCCCCTATTTACAGGATCCAACCTGAAGGAAGCTACAACTCCCTGAATTCTCTGGCTCCAACCAGAAGGAGGCTACAACCCCCTAATTCTCAGACTCCAACCTAAAAGAAGATCCAACTCCCTATGTTCTCCATCACAAACTGGAAGGAGGCTATGACCCCCTTTCCTTTCCACGTCCTACCACCCTGAAATATAAATGTAGACCAACTGTCACTACCACAATACAGTGACTTCATACAAATATATTGGAATCGATATTCACCACAAACTCAACTGGAATTATAGCATTGAGAAAAGACTTTTGTGGGGATGGAAATCTTATTATGGGCTTGAAAACAATTGTAAATCAGTCAATCTTTGGATATGGGATAAGAAGAAACTCTTCTTTGAGACTCTTGCTATGCCTATTACTCTATATGGGTGCAAAGTCTGGGGAGCAATATCTCTCATGAATCCTAGAGAAATATAGATCAAATCCAAAATAATCTTATCACCTATAATCTCAAAATTAAAGGAAATATTCCCTATCATATCCTCCTCTTAGAGGCAAGTGTTTCCCCCATTGAGAGCATGGTTATGACTAGATACCTAATGTATAAGAAGAAGTTCTACAACATGGAAGACAAGAGGCTTCCTAAAATTTCTTCAAAATCCAGTCACAACCACCTTCGACTCAAGCAAGGATGGCATAAAGATTCCTAGTCTTGGCTAAGCCATTGGGGAATCATGGAAGACACCATTTTGTAGAATAAGGATAATATTTAAAATATCATCAAGTCAAAATTCAAGGAGAAAATGTGGCGTGATAAAGAGTTAGAGGAAAAAATAAAATCAAGGTATTATAAGGATGTAATCAACCCTAATCTAGAAGATAAACATTATCTCTCTGTTTCAATAAGTGTAAAGAAAAAAATAAACATTGCTAAGATAATAACAAATTCTCACAAGCTCCATAGTGAAACTAAGCATTGGTCAATTCCTAAAACACATTGGAATGAAAGAGTGTGTCGCCTTTGTGACACTAAGAAGGTTGAAGATGAAAAGAACTTTATGTTAGATTGTCCATCCTATACCCAGATTAGATCTCAATTTCAAAATATTTGTCACACTACCAACCTCCCTAACCTTTTAACTCAACAAAACTATGGTGATCTTGGAAATCTTCTCTTAATGCTTTACGAGAGCACATAAACAAAATTCTAAAGAATTGCAAGTAATACCTTACCCTCTTAAGGTCTGATAGACCAATTTGGTCTCAATGGACGTTAAGCATCATCATCATCAATAACAACAATGTTGCACATCTTGAATTTTATTTTTAATAATATCTTATCCTAATTTTTTTCCCCGAAAAAAAATCCTTTATATTAAAAAATAATATATAGCTACATTCTTTCAAAAGGCTTGACAAGGCTCCTTTCAAAACTCAGAGTTCGATCAGTTCCATGTCTATACTTTCCACTGCTCTTCCTATCAAAAAACCAAAAAAAAAAATTATTGTCTTTACATGTCATACAAAAACATATTTCATATAGTTCCACACATGATGCAGTTCCACCCATAAAACAAGAGAAACTAGAATATGAATTCCATCGCTTTCATTTCTACGCCATCAAAATATTCATAGTAAATGAAAGTTCTATTGTGAAGATCAAGAGCCTTCTTGGATAACTCATCATCCTTAGAATTTTTTCCCTTAAAATATGATGAAACGACATCCACTCAAAAGATTGGAAGGTGAGCTTGATGTCTCTCATAATCGAATCCAATCTAATATTTTGGATGTTTATTTTCCCTTGGACCCAGTTGATTACCAGATTTGAGTCCCATAGAACCTATATCTTGTTGATATCTTTCTCTTTGGTTGTATTCATAAGGGTCTATAAAGCTATAAACTCTGCACGATTACTTTTTCTGCTCCCAGGATCATATATGATGCAAATGTAATGGGACTGGCTAATGAATATAACCACACAGACCCCACATTTAAGAGGATGACCTTGATACGCTCCATGAAAATAACCCCATGGGGTATTGAAATCCAGAGCAGGCATAATGGGGCACCTCTGTCTCAAATCTATAGGATCTTCTTTAAACTCAGCAACTTGACTTAGCATGATAGTCGTAGTAATTTCTGGAGGAAAAAAAGTATCTTCGAAAATGAATGAGTTGCACACCCACCACAGGTTTGAGACCAACAGGCTTGGAAGACCAACATAAAGGGAAATAGAGTGACCCATTAACAATTTTATAGTGCATTCTTCAAGGCTTCCCCTATTCCAATCTGACTTTGCCCCCATATTTTCTTTGATGATAGTTGTTACTTCACCTACATACGTACAAGAAACAAATAAGTGAGACACAATTTCTTCATCATCTTTACACGGAGCACAATGGTTAGGATCAATCCACTCCCTTTTAATTCCATTGTCCCAGGTTCGGAGTTTAATTTTTAGGTCAATCCATAAATTAATCTTGCATCGAAGAGGTACTTTTATCTTCCAAAGGTGTTTCCACCACCACAAGGGTGGAACCCCTTGAATAGCTTCAAAACGAGATTTATATCTAAGTTTTGCATTGAAATACCCATCCTTAGAATTCATTGACCAACACAATTAATCCTCGGTCTCCTTGATGATTTCTATAGAGTTTTCACATAGTAGATAAATATAAGAGTCACATTCTTCCACCAAATCGCCTAAGAGACCCAACAAGGCCGAGTCCTTCCACTCGGCTCTACCTATCATCTGAGGTTCACCCATACAAGCATCTGATAAAAAGGAAATTTTGTCTTCACACATACGATTCAGAAAAGGTTCTGATATTCTAAACTGGTTTCCAGTGCCCAACGAAGGGTCTAAACCAACCCTGATATGATGCCCATTCCCCACTCTCCAAACCGTCCAAGGGCCCACCAAAGGGAAATCCTCTACCAACACTTTCCAAGCTATATATCCTTTGGACGATTTTACTGAAGTGCGAAACCATTCATCAATACTAAGACTCGAAAAATATTTGACAACATAACACTTACCCAAAGCGAATTAGATTGAGTGAGGTGCCAAATATTCTTGCCAGCCAAAGCTCAGGTAAAGGTTTGAATATCCTTGAGTCCCCACCCCCCATACTTCTTAGGAGAGGTGATGTATATCCATCTAGATAAATGTAATCCTCCATGTAGATTGTTCCCACTCCACAAATATTTGAATCTTAAACTATGGATATTTTCCAAAATTCCCTTAGGAATGGTTGCTATAGAATTCCAATACACAGGAATACCCTCCAAAACCGATTTGATTAATATGAGCCTTCCTCCTCTTGACAATTGTATGTTCGTCCATATATAAATTCTCACCTCCACTATGTGAATAAGCCAACCCCAATATTCTTACGATATCAATCCATCTTGAGATGAAATCCAAGGTATTTAAGCCCGACTTCAAGATCCCTTCTTTGAGCTAGAATTAAGGCTAAAAAATAATTTGCTTCTGCTTCAAATCACTTATTAATAATGACACAGGATTTCTCCAAGTTGATGAGCATGCATGTAGCTCAACAATAGAGGTCCAATATTCTTTTTAGTTCTGAGACATCTCTCATGGATCCATTGACACTACAAAAGATTTCATCGACGAAAAGGAGATGAGAGATCATCTTAGTCTCCGAAACTTTGACCCCTTTCAAGGAGTCATGATTACATGCATCTTTAATTAGTCTACTCAAACCTTCATAAATCAGGAGAAACAAGAAAGGAGACATAGGACATCCTTGACGGAGACCCCTTGAGGCTCTGAAAAAATGGGAGGGAGACCCATTGATGAGGATAGAAAAGATTTCACTTTGAATGCACCCCATAGTCCATTTTACCACTCCCATTGGCATGTCAATATGAAGAAGATCCAGATGCATAAATGTCCAACTAACCCTATCATATGCTTTGGATAGATCCAATTTAAGAATAGTGGCATTAATATTCTTTTTTATGACTGAATGGAGAACTTCCTAGACCCTGGCCACAACATCATGAATCTGATGGTTGGGGAGAAAACCAAATTGTTCTTCCCCAATTACCTCACTAAAAGGAGGCCTAATCCTTCTAGCAATGATCTTAGCAATCAACTTATACACCACATTGCAACAAGAGATCAGGTAAAATTCATCAAAGGAAACTACACCTTGCTTCTTGGGTATAAGGCAGAGAAAGGTTGAATTTAAATCTCCATGGACTCTTCATGTCCTCTGTTAAGTTTCTTTCTTAAGCTCTTATTATTAATCCTGGGTTCAATAGTAATTATTACAATTATAACAACAACATAATAAGTATCTTACTAAAAGAAACAAGATCACAGAGTACACAAGCATTTATCCTAGGAAACCCTCAAGGGGAAGAAAACGCAACAAAACGTCTTTAATATAGATTCAATAACCAAGTACAGTACCATAATAACTCTCTATCTACGAGAGACAAACTACCATGATGCTAGACCAGAAAATAATCAAATAATCATAGGGAAAAACCCTAAGAAAACTTCATCCTTATCCTCCTTCTCTTCTTCACCTTGTATAAGACTTGAAACCTTTAAAAACTGGGTAATACCCAGAAAACCAGAGAAGGTGTGCAAAACTGGATGTTGGAATGAGGTGCTAGGGTGTTGTATTTATACTAGTCATTTCACTTTTTACTGGGGCTGACCTATACTTTTATTTGGGGCTGACTTGTCAATATAATATATATATATATATATATATATATATATATATATTATCTTTTACTTTATCCACAAAAGGGGATAAGAATATTATTTTCAGTTACACAATATTTCAACACTCCCTCTTAACAAGAAGGACATTATTTATCTTTTGATAGGTCACTGGATATCATCATCAACTGAACAATATCATCTGGGAAATATCATCAATTGGACAATCATCATCAACTGGACAACAACATCAATTGGATAACATCATCAACTAGGTAACAACATCCACTGGATAACATCATCAACTAGGCAACATCATCAACTGAGTAACAACATCAACTGGATAATAGGAGGCATCAATATAATCCACTTGGTCATCTGGCATCACAATCACTGACTGGTTCTCCATGAATCCATATTAAAGAAGTTTTGTTCTCTTTATATTCATGCAAAATATGCTCTTTCTTTCTTTCATATTCACGCAGAAGATACTCTTTCTTATCTTCACACAGAAGATATCTTATCTTCACATAGAAGATGTCTTATCTTCACACAGAATATTTCTATGAGTTTTTCCATTCCTTTTATGTTCTCCCTTCTCTTGTAGTCATCTATCTCACCCATCCACTGGGGAGGAATACTACCATATCTTCACTCCTAGTCATCCCACATGAACTAGAGAAGCTAAGATGCCAGCCTGGGCAAGTCTAGACTCCCTTTCCATGATCCATGCAGGATCATGACACAAACCTAAAGAACCAACTAACCATTCCACATGGTCAAGGTTTGTGCTCTAGGCTACTCAATCCTTGGCCAGAGGAGAGTATATGCCCATTGCCCCTTGGAGAAACATCCACACTCCTCTCTATGAGGGTGGTCACACCCCTCTCTACGAGGGTATTCTAGCATGTCCCTAGAGTATCCAAAACTCAACACTTGGACAGAGGCCAACCTTGGCAAATTTCTCATTCCCCTTCTCTACGAAGGTCTCTTTATTCTCTATGAAGTTCTCTTCTCTTTCTCCTTCTCTACAAATGTCTCTTCTCTTTTCCTTCTCTCTGAAGATCTACCTGTGGGATTTCTCATTCCTTCTCTACAAAGGTATAACTATGGGATCTGAAAAAAATCTCTTATGGTCCAAAATCTTTCCATGGTATAATACCATGCTACCCATCTACTGGATAACTTTCATCTTGATCAAAATATCTCATTACTCATCCACTGAGTAAATTGTTCCATGGACCACTTCTTTCCTAACTGCACCAAATCATGATCCTCCATTTTGAACTCGGAGACATAGCTCCAGGGATGATTTTAGGGGCTAAATTTTGTTCATGGGCTAATTTTCCATGATTTTTCCAAAAATGAGATTCATTATTTTAAAAATGATTCACCCAAATTCTATAGGATAAAATTATTTTACCTTAAAAATCGCCAAAATTTTATAAAAGCTATATAAAATCCTTAGAAATTTGAATATTTTTACAAAATTATTGTTAATCATTTATAGTAGGCATATGAAGGATTAGTAAGATTCGCCAAGATTTCTACATTTTAAAATAAATTTCCATCCTTAAAATCATCCCTGCATAGCTCCCTCTTGCACCAAACTAAGAGTTTCTTTAAATGTGTAACATATGATAATCATCATCCTTGAAGTTCTATTATGTAACATCTTGGGTGCCTTCTTGAGTTCGAACATTTCTTTCTTTCTAACTTCATACTGGATCAACCTACTCCCTCTGCATCTATAAGAATGGTACTTGAGCAACCTGCAGTTACCTGCATCTCATCAACTATATCTGAGTATCCATCTTTCTCTTCATCTTGAACATTTTTGTTCTGCATCTTTAGGAGCCTCCTGCTCCTATATAAATATTGGATACTTTCTGGTTCTTACTGACTATCATTGTTAGCACCAAGAGTCACTCCTGGATTTTAGCAGGAGTAAGCCCGATACCCATCAGGTTTTTATGTCACGGGTTAAGTATTAAAAAGGTGATCGAAAGAGAATAAACTCAGAACAATATCGCTTTAACTCAAAAAACTGGGTTGGAAATGCATAGATAAGTGAGGTCTTAATCTAACTTAAGCCAGTAAGTTTGTATAGTGGTGAGTAGACAGAAGAAACGTGAGGAAAGTGTGAAGGTCTTCTCTGGACATCCGGTCTTCTAGCAGCCTATGAAGAAAAATTCTCAGATGAAAGATCCTCTTAGTCTGATAACTTCAAGACACTGAAAACATTGTAACTGCAAAGACAGTCAAACCTACACTACCATACAACCACAAAACTCGATTGGATCATCCATGCCCAAGCTTTCATAGTGAGAAGCAAAGAGATGAGAGAAGAAGTTGGCTACCATTAAATAAGAAGTCTCAAATAAAAAACATAACCAGAGAACCAGAGGCCTCGTCAAAAAATTACAATTGGGAGCTTAGCTCTACCATCCCCACCCACAAAAATATTAAAAATGAGTATATATACTTAGAGTAATCCGCCTCCCCCCCTTGACAGCAAGAGATTCGTTGAGCTGCTTCATTTAAGGCTTTACGTGTACATGGTCTTCTTGCAGACTGTGCACGCAGCTTCTTGTCTGACACTGGTTCAGACGACATGGATTTCATAGGGAACCTATCCATTGGGGTACCATGGGCTGACTACTGCTGACCTTTCACCACGCCTTCCATTTATGGACTGAGTTGAGGTCTCAACCACCTGCTCAATTTTCAATAACTACTTCTTCCATGGAGGGTGGCCAAGACTAAATACATAGGGGATGACCACGTGCCTCTCCCAAGGCTTGGGGGCTAGCCTCCTTTTATTTAGGCTCCACTCTCAATATAACCCAGGGCCATGACCCCATGCCTATCTTCAAATGCATTTCGACGCTTTCCTTTCAAAGATTTTCACCTCCCCTAACTTTGATATCGTGATGCCCGAAATCGCGAAATGGTGGCTAAGATCGGCGGTCATATTTTCTTCGAGATGGATGGCCACGATCTTTCCCTCGATCATACGATTGTCGGCTATGCGATGCATGCTAGCCTTCTTTCCTAGACCCATTCGCCACATGACCAGGGGCTATGACCATGGGCCTAAAACTCCCGAGGCGTTTCGGGACTTCTGCCTTTCGGGAGTTTCACCTCCGCTATCTTCTAATCTCCCGGTGCCAAATCTTGCGAAATGGCTCCACCATATCCATGGTTGGATTGGCCGTAAAACTAATGGCCACAATCTATTCATCATTGAACAACCCTAGCCCTCATCTGCTTTGGCCCCACTCCATACAAACCTAAGGCTATCACTATGTGTCTATTTTTTAGACGGCTTAGATCGATCCTTGATTGACGGTCCCGAATATTTCAGGACTTCTCGCACCGGGGATCCATGATGCGCCTCTTCCCCATTCTCCCGGTGACTAAAACTGTGAAACCTCATATATGCACCCTGCGTCCTTTGGTTGGACGACCCTGATCAGACCTTGATCGACGATTGCGATGTTGTAGACTTGGACGATTGAGATTAGTACACATCATTTTTGGGGTTTCATTTTTGCATATCTGCAATGGAGAGGAGCGACCCCTTGTCGCTTAGAATCGCGATAGCCGAAATCACAACGGGCCTAATAACGCGCCACGTGTCCATTGCTTGAATGCCCTAGATTGGCATGGTTATCGTTTCATTGTGGGTCCACCGTGGCCATGCACCCCTCGCCTTCACTAGCCCACTCCTTTCCATATGACCATGGGCTATGACCATAGGCTAGGCTCTTGGGGCTTCGCATTTTGGGGTATAAGGCTGCAAATGCACTTGCTAACGAAAACCCTAAAATGTTGACTCTTGGGATCTCACAATCACTTGCCACCTGTCCCCCACCTAGATCAGATGGCGCAAATTAAATCGCGACTTTGGCCATAAGGGACGAGCCCTGGCGCTAAACCTTAGGCAACTCCATGGCTCTGGTTTACCCGATGACCATCGAACTGCCTTAATCATAGATCCTCGCCGTTGAAACCAGTCTTTGCTCGCTCTCTTGATTTGAGTCCATGTTGGACCTCTCTGGGTGTTACACTCGGACACTTTGTGTGCAAGCTGTGGACCTAGATACCCCTCTCCCCTTGACAACTATTGGTGATAACATTAGGATCCATGGGGGATAGAGTCCTCCCTATGAGGCTCTAAGATCTCCTTTTGCAGTTCCAGTTTCCTTCTGTTGGGCTATGGAGTCGAGTCCCAAAACATCCCATTGAGGAAATAAAGCCGATGAGTAAAAACAAAAAAAAATAAACACACATGCTCCAAGGAGCTTATTTATGTACAAAAACCTAAGCTAACTGATTTTTAAAAAGCACTAGGTGAAAGCAAACTTCCACCATAGCCACCCAGACTATCTGGTAATATGATCCTTTTCTTTCCTGCAGATAATCCACAAAAGGATAAGGAAGTATGACAGCAAAATGAGGACATGGCTTGGAATACTGACTATACCCCCAAATGATGATAAGGTGAATAAAACTGCAGGCTCCAATGCTTTTGGAAAACACAACTCCATATAAAATCCCACATGGTCACAAAATTTATAATCAGGGGAGCTCAACTGGTAAGAACTTAACTCCTGCCCTTAATTACGGCTCACCCATCGTCTGATGTCCTCAGAGTGCACAGGTGGGTGGAGAAGTGATACAGGCTGGCTGATACCAAGTGATACCTGCTCAATTACAGGTTCTGGACAGAAGTTAAACTTCCCACTAAGCTCCTCCTTTACATGCTCCTCTGTTCTTTCAGTGAGTCTAGGATAGCTGATTTTCACCTAATGCTTTTCCTTAATTAATAAAGGAAAAGGCTCTATAGTGTGGTCTTGGAAATCTTTCATAACACCATACTCACCTGTGAGTATTGGTGAACTAATGCAATTTGAACATTTCAAAAAATCTGAAATGTAGGACTCCATGTATATGGCCATGGGATCATGCATATTGTGACATAATCCTGGCTGCTTTAGAAGGCTAGGATGCTCCTCTGCAAAAATCTCTCTGCTCGTAAATAAACTCCCTTCTTCTTCATCTAAAACCAATTCTCGATCATCAATAGTTGTAGTTTTTTCTCCAGAAAAATGATCATAAGATAAAGGGGCAGCAATATTTAGACCATGATAACTATGATCGGTCAAGAACATACAATTATTTATGCAATCAATTGCTACTACATGCTCAAAATGTTCTAGAAACTGGTCATAAGATGGATATGTACTCCTACCCATAGAAAAATATGCAAATTATGAAGAACTTGATTCCAACTGTGAATCATACCTACTACCCGGTTGTTGTTCCAGATCCAATTCATGTTCATTATATTCTTGCTCAGAATCTAAAACAGATTAATAGTCTTCTTCCTCATGTTCAGACAAATCTGCCTACCTATGAACCCACTTGCTAGCCCTGATGTTCTCTTCAACCTCTCTAGCATCCTCAAATAGATGTCTCAACGATGAAGATTTCATCTCTCTCAGGAGAAGGACGAGCTTTGGATGCTGAGCCATGATATAGTACACCATGGTAGTAGTCTCTGTGGGTCTGATCTCCACAGGCATGCTATGATAGACGCTGTAAAACCTCATGTTGAAGACAACCAAGGATTCATCTTCCCCTCTCCTCAAGGCATTAAAATCAAACCAGTATTGATCAAGGGATTTGTTCTCACCCCAACACTTTAAAAATGCATGGCATAGCTTAGTCCAGGAACCAATAGAACTGGCCTCCAAACATCTAAACCACACAACAACATCTCCAGATAGGGAATGTGAGAAAATCCTCATAGTAACATCATCATGAATGATCTCAAACTGATCAATAAAGTTCTCAAAGGCCCCCAACTGTGTACCACACCCATTTTGGAACTCTGGGCTTACTCGCACTCTGATACCAAACTATAGCGCCCCTTTTGGCTACTAAGGTTTAATCATTCTTAAAGGAAGAATATAACACCCCTATGTACATAACTCATCTAGGCATTATTTAAACCACATGCATTTAAGCAAAGAAATACATTTAAATCTCAGAGTAAACATATAATTTACTGCTATAATTGACAATCAATAGCTTTTCATATTAATTCATATACACAGTGGAAAAACATGATACATAAGCATAATTAGATACTTATCTTTATCAATGGTCGATTTCACCAACCAAGTGCAGGCCTTCCATGAACCTCCCAGCCTTAGACCGCACTGCTCATCAAGCTCAGCAGTGGGTCACCCCCGAGCTGGGACCAAGCTCCACCCCAAGACAATGAATTCTAGACTAGACTGAGGTTACAGGGAAAACAACACACAACAATAAGGAAGGGATTCTCTCCCAGGAACTTCCCACGCTCACTGCTCACAGACCCTCATTCCCCACATGCCTGTTCCACCCTAGGAGAATACACCTTCTCTGTCACCTGGATAGTCCTTCGGCTGCTAATATCCCTTGCCTTGGGTTACAGGAACATGCCGGACCGGAAGTCTCTGAGCTCTGTGGTAGCTACAGGGTTCCTTCCAAGAGACCTCTCCTTCCTCCGCGCACTCTCTCACCTGGAGAGAATCACTCACAGGCCAACAACCTGCCTCTTCCAACAACAATCACCTCCCTCACCTAGAGAGAGGTCATACACCAGCTCAATCACAACTTTCACTGGACAACAAGCCACGCACAATCCATCTCTGCATGGTCACCACAGTCAACCAGGAATACGGACTCGAGCTTCCTAAACAGGCTCAGCAATGGCGGCAAGGTCTCACGGTGTTGGTTCTTGGAAATGTGTGACACCAGTCCACGTAAGGAATGCACACACAGGCTCTTCCGGCTCTCAGGAACGCATGAGGTGTACACGGATTTACAACCCAAACACAGGCTTTCCAACTGGTTCAACAATGGCGAAATAGCTCAGGGTCATGGCTTCAGGACAGAGGATTTCTCTGCAGGAGTCGGGTTGGTTGTATTGTCTAGGCTCTGTACACGCTCAGGTGGTTAGGTGGAATGGAGGAGTAATCCCTCTCACGGCTCATCCTGGCCGTTTTATTTGCATGCACCAGGGCTGACACTTATCACCCTTGGAACTGCATGTGTTCCATCAGCAAGCATCCCCTTTGCACGCTTTCCCTTTGCCAGGAACTTAGGATAACATAAAATGCACATGTTCTTTTTAGAATAATATTAAAATATTATTCCCAGGCTTAAGCCCCCCCTAGTCTTAGCCCCTTTCCCACCTTCCAGCCCCTAATTCCTTGCCTACTCTGTGGATGCTCAGTCCCCCATCACTCATTCATCGTGGTCGGTCTACACCTGGCGGTGTTTATATTTTATTAATTGTTCTGCATACACACAAGTACAAAATCAGGCCCTTGGCCTCCAACCCTTAGGCTCTCTGGCCTAACAATCACATAAGCCTCCAGCTTATAACAACTTGGCTCACCAGCCTATAAAACATAATTACAATTCTTTTCAGGACATAGTTTACTATGGGGCTCGGCCTTGGGGATACTACAATTCCCCTCCCCTTATTTTTGCACTGTCCTCAGTGCAACTTACACTGTCTCTACAAGCCTTTCAAAATTTTAAAAAAGATGCAGGTACTCTGCCCACATAACCTCTTCATGCTCCCATGTCGTGTCCTTGGGACCGTACTAGGTCCACTGGACCTTTACAAGCTCTATAGCTCGATTCCGGAGCTGTTTGCTTTTCCTGTCCAATATGCGTATAGGATGCACTTGCAGGACACCTTCTGGTTCCACCTGAATCACAGTCCAATTGATAATATGATTAGCATCAGGTACATATTTCTTAAGCAGTGAAACATGAAACACATTATGTACAGTCATAGATGCAGGTAATGCAAGCATGTATGCAACAGGCCCAATCCTTTCCAGGATCTCAAATGGCCCACAAAATCTTGCTGCCAACTTGGTGCAAATTCCTAGCCTCAGGGAACTCCTGTTAGTTTTCACTTTCAGGAAAACATGGTCACCCACTTTGAATTCTCTATGGGTTCTGTTACTGTCAGCGTAACTTTTCTGCCTATCCTGGGCATCTTTTAGATTATGTTTAATTTTTATCATTTGATCTTCCATCTCTTTGAGCAGTTCAGGCCCAACTACTACTTTTTCAGCTGGATTATCCCAGCTCACTGGAGTGTTTCACTTTCTTCCATAAAGTGCTTCAAACGGGCTCATCTTCAATGACGCATGATACCCATTATTGTAGGCGAATTCTACCAAATGCAGGTAGTCTTGCCACCTTGATGGTTTATTCATCACATACATTCTCAGCATGTCTTCTATTACTCTGTTTACTCTCTCTGTCTATTCATCAGACTCAGGATGATATGTTGTGCTAAAGTTCAGATTCGTTACGAATCCTTTGAAAAGTCCTTTCCAAAAATTTGACGTGAATTTCGGGTCTCTATCAGACACAATTGTCTTAGGAATTCCATGCAAGCGTGCAACTTCTTTTAGGAAAATGTCAGCAACATCTGCTGCTCTGTGGGTGGTTTTCAGTGGAATAAAATGGGAATCTTTAGTAAGCTTGTCCACCACCACCATGATTGAATCATGTTGCTTGCTTGTCCTAGGTAGTCCGGTGATAAAATCCATTGTTACCACGTCCCATTTCCACTCAGGAATAGGTAAAGGCTGCAGCAACCCTGCTGGGTGCCTACGCTCAGCCTTAACCTTTTGGCACTCCATAAATTTGGCGATGTATTCAGCGATTTCTTTCTTCAAACTCGGCCAAAATTAATGGCTTTTGACTGCTGCCACAGTCTTTTGATATCCAGGATGTCCAACATAAGTCACGTTATGCATCTCCTTTAGAATTGCCAACTTCAATTCTCAGACATTGGGTACATACACTCTGTTTTTATACAGAAGTAAACCATTAGTTCCCAAGGTGTAACTTTCCTTGGTATGTGGTCTCTCACGCTATTGTAGCTTTGCTACAATATTTTTGTACTGCAAATCAGCATTTGCAGCTTCCAAAATTCTATCTTTCATCTCAGTCTGGTACATGCTAATGGCTGTAGCATGTAATTCGTGCACTTTTCTACTGAGTGCATCAGCCACCTTATTTTCTTTACCTTTGATATGCTTGATATCAAAGTCATATTCGCACATAAGCTCCAGCCATCTGATTTGCCTGGCATTTAAGGTTGGCTGATCAAATAAATACTTCAGACCATTATGGTTTGTTCTCAACTCGAATCTCTTGCCCATGAGGTAATGTCTCCATTTCCTCAAGGCGTGGACGATTGCTGGCAGCTCTAAATCGTGAGTGCCATAATTCTTCTCATGTTCCTTCAACTTTCAGGATTCATAACAAACTACAAATCTCTCTTGGCTAAGAACTCCTCCCAGCCCCTCCTTACATGCATCTATGCACACTATGTAATCCTTGTTTGGATCTACAATCTTCAGGATTGGAGCACTAGTTAGCAGCTGCTTCAATCGCTGGAAGCTGCTCTCACATTCTTCAGTCCACTGGAACTTCTTCCCCTTCCTTTGCAAGGAAGTGATAGAATGGGCTATCCTTGAGAATTCGACTATAAACCTCCTATAGTATCCTGCCAGACCCATAAAAGATCTAACTTCTGCCACATTCCTTGGTGCTGGCCATTCTCGAATGGCCTGTACCTTCTCAGGATCCACAGCGATCCCTTCTTCAGATATTATATGTCCCAAGTAATGGATCTGCCTTTGATAAAAAGAGCACTTGCTCAGTTTTGCGTACAGCTGGTGTTCTCTCAACACCTGCAACACCATTCTCAATTGTTTCTCATGTTCTTCCTCTGTCTTGGAATACACCAAGATATCATCCAGGAAGACTATGACAAACTTGTCCAAATAATTTCTGAACACTCCATTCATTAAGCACATGAAAACAACAGGCACGTTGGACAATCCAAACGGCACCACTGTGAACTCATAATGACCATACCTTGTTCTAAAGGCGGTCTTGCTGATGTCTTCATCCTTTATTCTCACTTGGTGATATCCTGATTGGAGATCTATTTTTGAAAATATTTTTGCATCCTTCATTTGATCAAAAAGATCATCAATCCTTGGCAGAGGATACTTGTTCTTGATAGTGACCTTATTCAACTGTCAAAAATCAATGCACAGTCTCAATGTCCCATCTTTCTTCTTCACGAATAGGACTGGGGCTCCCTAAGGTGACACACTGGGGAGAATGTAACCTTTATTTAGTAGCTCTTCGAGCTGCAATTGCAACTCTTTCAGCTCTGGCGTACTCATTCTGTAAGGATCCTTTGAAACTGGAGCTGCTCCAAGCATCAAATTTATAGAAAAATCGATGTCCCTCTTCGGAGGTAGTCCAGGTACCTCCTGAAATATGTCCTTGAATTCTTTGAGTACGTCATGGTCTTCTAGATTCGATACTACATCTTGGGATGCTTATTCCACTTGAGATGCAAATAATTGACAGCCTTTCCGGTAACATTTCTTCAGTTGCATGGATGGGATTTCCCTAACAGCCACGACTCTGGTAATTCCTTGGACTGTTACCTGATTTCCCTCTTCGTTCAGGCATGTGAACCTCTTGTTACAGCAATCCAAAAGAGCATGGTGCTGGTCCAACCAGTCCATCCCAATTAAGCAATCATATGAGCCTAAAGGCAGACAATTCAGCCTTAGTGCTCATTCCTTTCATGTTCACTGAACATGACTTAACCAATTCAGTGACCTTCCTCTTGGTTCCTGTGGCCAACTACACTAACCAAGACTTCTCATGTTTTCTCCTCGTTAGATGAAAGCTTTCCACCACTCTAGGATCTATATAACTATGGCTTGCCCCTGAATCAATTAAAATAACAAGTGGTCGGTTGTTGATCGTACCTTCCACTTCAATCATGTGTGATTGAAATTCTTCTTGTTTGTTGTCCAGGGCTGCGTAGATCCTTGGCATTCTACTGCCCATATCCTCCACTGTTTCAACTTGCCGAATAGTATGGACAGTTCTTGCTTTGTCTTTTCTGTGGGGGTAGTCTCTGTACCGATGATTCCCTTTACAGCCCCAACACTCAATAGGTGGAGACCTTGGCATCCGCTCACTCCCTTCAACTTTCCTAGGGTCTCTAAAGGATGACTGTTCCCCAGGGCCATTCTTGAAAAAGGGAGGCTTGTTTCCTTTCTTCCTCTGTTCCTTCTTAAACCTCTTCTGGCCATCCCAAGCCTTCCGAAAGGTAGGCTTTTCTCTTTGTTGTTCGTATAAGCATTTCTCCCTTCTTATTGTTTCTTCCATGGTCTTAGGATCATCATATTGAATCTTGTCCCCAATGGAACGTGGCAGTCCACTCAGATATCTCTGAATCTTGACAGCATCATCTTTGATGAATGGAACATACTTCAGTAGTTCTAGAAAACTTCGTTCATACTCATCAATAGTCATGTTGCCTAGCTTGAGTTCGAAGAACTCCTTCATCTTTCTATCATGGTATCTTTTGGTCAGGTATTTCTTCTCAAAATACCTCTTAAATTCCTTCCAAGTGACCTCTTTCTCTCTGATGTGATGCACCTGCACAAACTCATCCCACCACATGGATGCTTTTCCTTTCAGTTGATACATTGCAATTCTTCCTTCTGCATGGGCAGAATAATTCTGCAGTTGGAAGTATTTCTTCATGCCAAGCAACCATGTATCGGCATCTTCCTCCTTCTTATGTTCTCCATCGAATGTTGGAGGCTTAATCTTGTTCATCTCTCCTTTCAATTCCTCCTTTCCAGATTTTTGATGTTTTCTGGTAGGGGACAGACTTGAACTATTGTGTGTCTTCCTATCAGAATGACCTTGGGAGCGGCTAAGATGTCGGCTACCACTCCTCGACCTACTTCTTCTCCCATGGGTTCTGCGACTCTCCATCGTATTTGAGTCTCTTCCCTTCTCGAGTTTCTTCTCTATTCTTTCCAGGCTCTTCAAGAATTTTAAGTTTAGTGCACCTTGCTGATCCTTGACTTTCATAAGATTTCGGCTATCATCTCGACGAGCCTTGGCCTCTCTTTGCAATCCTTCAATGATTTTCATTATGTGTCCTTCCTTATCCTTTTATTTTCCATGCCCATTGGAGTTCGATCCTTCCACTCCCGTATTGACATCCTTTCCTTCCCATTCGTCTCATGTTTCAGGGGTAATCTGCACCTTTCCCCACTCCATACTCGGCGTTGGTTAACTGGAGTCCTGGCCTCCGTTGAATTCTGCACATGCACTGTGCAATTAAATTTGAAGTTTGTCAGGCCATCAAACTTCACGAACAATCCACAATATTTATAACTAATACGAATAGGAACAAAATATATTTCGATTCCAATGGGTTTTCTGAGCTCTCGTTCGGCTCTACACTTTTTGGGCTTTTTGAAACTTCAGTTTTCGGCACTTCAGGATTTTGGAATTTTGGGTTTTTGTACCTCGAGATTTCTGGTTTTGGGTTTCGGAGTCTCGATACTGGAGAACTCTCGTTTAACTCTCCTTTCCAACCCCCGACTTCCAAAATTCTGTTTTACCTTATTCTTCAGGTCTACAGCACAGTTGTCACCCTTTACCAAAGTGGTGCGTGGCACGTTTCTGAGGATCCTCGTCACATTCTGTGACATCATTAGGGTCCCACCACTCTCTCTTCTCTTTTTGACCCTCTGACATGCGGTACATCTCCATGTGTCCACATCCATTCCTAGAAAAATCCAATGGTCAGATCTTTCTCACATCGGACGGTCGTTAAAGACCCGGAGATTCCCCGAAGGAATCTCGTCCGTTCATCAGGACTTAGCCACATGCTAATGTCTCGACAGTATGGTCAGGATTTATTATGATGAGAGTCCGAGTTCTTTTTCAACGGAACTCCTAAATCCCCGATTTTCCGAAATGGGTAATCTCTCAACACGTGGCCATCTCAAATCGGACGGCCCATGACTGCTCTGGGGTTTCCACCATGGAAAGTCCCGATCCTTTTAGGGTTTTGAGCTTCCAAATGCTAATTTTCTCTAACTCTCATTAGCCCTCCGGGCTAGAATCGTGGTTCACACGACCTCCCCTTATATGACCACAGTCATACCTCCTATCGAGGTTTCAGACTTTCCAATGCGTAAGCACATATGTCCTCGGGATTCGCGATTCCTCGAACCTCGATTTTTCGATGGATGAATCTCCTTCCGAAACTTTCCCGAATGCCTCGATTTCAGCCATGCATCCCCAAGAATGGATGGTCCTCACCGCTTCTCACTAATTTGTGATTTCACGATTTCAAATGTTTCGGGTACCTTGTCTTCAGGATTCACAAAACGTCAAACCCCGATATGCCGATGGGCTCCCGATCTCACCCACGTGTCCCAAATGATGGATGGCTAAGATCATTCCCGGGACTTTTACCATGAAAATTCCCGACCTCCTTCGTGACTCCCGATATCGCGATTCCCGATTTCCCGAAATGGGAAATCTCACGACACGTGTCCTCCGTCTTTCGGACGGTCCAGATCTATTTCGGAGATTTCACCCCTAGTCTCTGAGGTTTAACCTTCGGACATCTCCTGATAGATCCAACGACTGATGGGTTTTCTGTCTGAGATCTGACGGCTCAGATAGTTCCTAACCAATTCGAAATTTCACCTATCGCGATTTCCACATTCCTGTGTATTTCAAAAGGAATTTTAATCCCTACGCACATTTTTCCAAATCCTATGGTCATGAGGGCTCGCCTTCCCTCCCGAACAGATCCTAAGGTTCTAACACCATTGGTGTAGAGACCTGCCCCCCTGTGGCCATAGACCACACCAGCTATGGTTTCACTCACCGCTATACTTCCTGAGCTCGTAAGCACGGTAAAGCAACTACTTGACACTCCGAAACAAACCAAGATCCGAAATTGGTCCTCCAGACCCAATTTTCCTTCGTATTCTCGGTCCAAATACCGCTCCACTGGCCCATCTAGGCTCAGTGTCGAAACCTTGGCTCTGATACCAATTTGTAGCACACCCATTTTGGAACTTTGGGCTTACTCGCGCTCTGATACCAAACTGTAGCGCCCCTTTTGGCTACTAAGGTTTAATCATTCTTAAAGGAAGACTATAACACCCCTATGTACATAACTCATCCAGGCATTATTTAAACCACATGCATTTAAGCAAATAAATACATTTAAATCTCAGAGTAAACATATAATTTACTGCTATAATTGACAATCAATAGCTTTTCATATTAATTCATATACACAACGGAAAAACATGATACATAAGCATAATCAGATACTTATCTTTATCAATGGTCGATTTCACCAACCAAGTGTAGGCCTTCCATGACCCTCCCAACCTTAGACTGCACTACTCATCAAGCTCAGCAGTGGGTCACCCCCGAGCTGGGACCAAGCTCCACCCCGAGACAAGGAATTCTAGACTAGGCTGAGGTTACAGGGAAAACAACACACAACAATAAGGAAGGGATTCTCTCCTAGGAACTTCCCACGCTCACTGCCCATAGACTTTCATTCCCCACATGCCTATTCCACCCCAGGAGAATACACCTTCTCTGTCACCTGGACATTCCTTCGGCTGCTAATCTCCCTTGCCTTGGGTTACAGGAACAGGCTGGACCGAAAGTCTCCGAGCTCTGTGGAAGCTACAGGGTTAATTCCAGGAGAGCTCTCCTTCCTCCGCACACTCTCTCACTTGGAGAGAATCACTCACAGGCCAACAACCTGCCTCTTCCAACAACAGTCACCTCCCTCACCTGGAGAGAGGTCATACACCAACTCAATCACAACTTGCACTGGACAGCAAGCCACGTGCAGTCCATCTCTGCATGGTCACCACAGTCAACTGGGAATACAGACTCGAGCTTCCCAAACAGGCTCAGCAATGGTGGTAAGGTCTCACGGTGTTGGTTCTTGGAAATGCATGACACCAGTCCACGTAGGGAATGCACACACAGGCTCTTCCGGCTCTCAGGAACGCATGAGGTGTACACGGGTTTACAACCCAAACGTAGGCTTTCCAACTGGTTCAACAATGGCGGAACGGTTCAGGGTCACGGCTTCAAGACAGAGGATTTCTCTACAGGAGTCGGGTTGGTCGTATTGTCTAGGCTCCGTACACGCTCAAGTGGTCAGGTGGAATGGAGGAGGAATCCCTCTCACGGCTCATCCTGGTCATTTTATTTGCATGCACCAAGGCTGACACTTGTCACCCTTGGAACTGCATGCATTCCATCAGCAAGCATCCCCTTTGCACGCTTTCCCTTTGCTAGGAACTTAGGATAACATAAAATGCACATGTTCTTTTTAGAATAATATTACAATATTATTCCCAGGCTTAAGCCCCCCCTAGGCTTAGCCCCTTTCCCACCTTCCAGCCCCTAATTCCTTGCCTACTCTGTGGATGCTCAGTCCCCCTTCACTCATTCATCGTGGTCGGTCTGCATCTGGCAGTGTTTATATTTTATTAATTGTTCTGCATACACGCAAGTACAAAATCAGGCCCTTGGCCTCTAACCCTTAAGCTCTCTGGCCTAACAATCACATAAGCCTCCAGCTTATAACAACTTGGCTCACCAGCCTATAAAACATAATTACAATTCCTTTCAGGACATAGTTTACTATGGGGCTCGGCCTTGGGGATACTACAAAGTGCCTCTCAGCTGTAACATAATCTTCCCCAAAAAATCGAGGAAGATACTCAAAGGAATCAAGAGGATAAGGGTTAAGGTGATATGGCAGCCTCATAGGTTTAAACAACTTATTTTTTATTTTAATTTGAAAAATAGTGGGCTGAATATGGGATTCAACAAGAGGATGGGGAGGCTCAGTAGGAATAATAGGAGGTAACGAGATTTGAGAAGACTTCGAATTATTTTCAACCTCCTCAAGGCTACAAGGGTGATCAATTTCGAGAGGAGATTCAATACAGATCTCACTTTTATGAATAGGTAGAGGTGAAGGTACAAGATCAGTATCTACAACACAAGAAGGGGGAATGCTTTCTTCGTCCAAGGATGGATGAACAAAAGAAGTCTTAAGGACATCTGAATATACAAAGCAGAGGATAATCCTCTCTATAAGTAAAGGGAAAGAGAGAAATGAGCTTATGAAGAAAAATAGGATTTCATGAAGCAAGCTCATAAACTAATACCTGGTCTTTCCCTTCGGCGTGGTCATATTTTTATCAACAGGATCCTCTCCAGTGGAATCTTTGATTGTGGAGTCGTCAGGTGAAAGATATGCAAAATGAGTGTGTCCAGTCTTTTTTCACCATCAAAGACTAGTTATGAGCGTTGTTTTCTCCCAGGGGCTACCAGGTGTAGTAAAAGCAGTCACATTGAAACAACAGAGCCGAGACAGTGGAGTCACCACAATGGAGTTGCCAGGTGAAATCACAATCTTCAAAGGTTTTGAATTCTAATGCACCTTCAAAATCAGAAGTTCGTTGTCATTTTACCCAGGGAAAATCTTCAATTCGTCCCCGACAATGGCACCAGAAATGTTAGCATCGGGAGTCACTCCTAGATTGCGGCAGGAGTAAGCCCGATACCCATCAGTTTTTTATGTCACGGGTTAATTATTAAAAATTTGATCGAAAGATAATAAACTCAGAACAATATCTCTTTAACTCAGAAAACTTGCTTGGAAATGCATAGATAAGTGAGGTTTGAATCTAACTTAAGATAGTAAGCTTGTATAGTGGTGAGTAGACAGAAGAAATGTGAGGAAAGTGTGAAGGTCTTCTCTAGACATCCGGTCTTCCAGCAGCCTATGAAGAAAAAGTCTCATATGCAATATCCTCTTAGTCTAAGAACTTCAAGACACTGAAAATGTTGTAACTGCAAAGACAGTCAAACCTACACTACCATATAGCCACAACACTCGACTGGATCATCCATGCCTAAGATTTCAGAGTGAGAAGCAAAGAGATGAGAGAAGAAGTTGGATGCCATTAAATAAGAAGTCTCAAATAACAAACATAACCAGAGAACCAGAGGCCTCATCAAAAAATTACAATCGGGAGCTTAGCTCTACCATCCCCCCCCACAAAAATATAAAAAATGAGTATATATACTCAGAGCAATCCGCCTCCCCCCCTGACAGCAGGAGTGTTGATGAGATGCTTCATTTAAGGATTTACGTGTGCATGGTCTTCTTGCAGACTGTGCACGCAACTTCTTGTCTGACACTAGTTTAGACAACATGGCTTTCGCAGGGAACCTGTCCATCGAGGTACCACGGGCTGACTGTTGCTGACCTTTCCCCATGCCTTCCATTTATGGATTAAGTTGAGGTCTCAAACACTTGCTCAATTTTCAATAACTATTTCTTCCATGGAGGGTGGCCGAGATTGAATACACAAGGGATGACCACGTGCCTCTCCTGAGGCTTGGGGTCTAGCCTCCTTTTCTTCGGGCTCCACTCTCAATATAACCCAGGGCCATGACCCCACGCCTATCTTCAAATGAATTTCGGTGCTTTCCTTTGGAGGATTTTCACCTCCCTTGACTTCGATATCGCGATGCCTGAAATCGTGAAACAGTGGCTGAGATCGGTGGTCGTATTTTCTTCGAGATGGATGACCACAATATTTCCCTTGATCATACGACTGCCAGTTATGTGATGCGTGCTAGCCTTCTTTCCTGGACCCATTCGCTACATGACCAGGGGCTATGACCATGGGCCTAAACCTCCTGGGGCATTTCGGGACTTCTGCCTTTTGAGAGTTTCACCTCCCCTGTCTTCTAATCTCCTGGTGCCAAATCTTGTGAAACGGCTCCACCATATCCATGGTTGGATTGGCCTTAAAACCAACGACCACGATCTATTCGCCATTGAACAACCCTGGCCCTCATCTTCTTTGGCCCCACTCCATACAACCCTAAAGCTGTGACGGTGTGTCTGTTTTTTAGATGGCTCAGATTGATCCTTGATCGACGGTCCCGACTGTTTTGGGACTTCTCACACTGGGGATCCATGATGCGCCTCTTCCCCATTCTCCCGGTGACTAAAACTACAAAACCTCATATCTATGCCCTGCATCCTTTGGTTGGATGGCCATGATCGGACCTTGATCGACGACTGCAATGTTGTAGACTTGAACGGTTAAGATTAGTACACGTCATTTTTGGGGTTTTGCTTTCGCGTATTTGCAATGGAGAGGAGCGACCCCTTATCGCTTAGAATCGCGATAGTCAAAATTGCGACGGGCATAATAACACACCACGTGTCCATTGATTGAACGGCCTAGATTGGCATGGTTATCGTTTCACTATGGGTCCACTGTGGCCATGCGCCCCTCGCCTTCATTGGCCCACTCCTTTCCATATGACCATGGGCTATGACCATAGGCCAGGCTCTCGGGGCTTTGCATTTCGGGGCGTAAGGTTGTGGGTGTGCTTGCTAAAGAAAACCTCGAAATAACGACTCTCGGGATTGCACAATCGGCTACCACCTGTCCCTCGCCTGGATCGGATGGCACAAATTAAATCGTGACTTTGGCCATAAGGGACGAGCCCTGGCGCTAAACCTTGGACAACTCTTGGGCTCCGGCTTACTCGATGACCGTCGATCTGCCTCGATGATAGATCCTTGCCGTTGAAACCATTCTTTGCCCGCTCACTTGATTTGAGTCCATGTTGGACTACTCTAGGTGTTGCGCTCGGACAATTCATGTGTAGGCTGCGGACCTGGATACCCCGCTCCCCTTGACAACTATTGGTGATAACAGTCACCATATCATAAGTCCTTCTCATGCTGTCTAACTTCTGCTAGTCAAGGCATAAGTTCTTTCTTCCAAGACCTGTAAACTTACTTACAATATGCTTTCTGAGATATGTCACTTAGCCAATCAGTCAGTAACAATAAGCAGTAATCAAATAAAATTATATCATGATTTCTATCAGAGTAGTACACGTCTTTTCTTAAGAAAAACTTGTTCAACCATGCACACATCTGAAACCCTAATCATGAATAATACTTTTGAACTCTTTTTTCACTCTAGCTATGAAATTACAAAATTTTCCCTTACTATCGTAGCTAAACACATACCTTTGTCACTCTCATGAGTGATCATACGTGAAATAAATATTTTATCTCTTTCTTTATCCTCTTCTTTGATACTTCCTTCATAAATCTGCATAGACACTGAAATAAAGCGAGGTTAATTAACATTCTCACAAAAATCTAACTTGTAATGATAATGTATTAAAGTAAACAAGATACTAAAAATAAACATGAATACTTATCTTTTGTTTTTGTGTGGGGAGGCTCCACGAACTCCACCATTTGCTATCTTTCTTCAAATCAACTATCTTCAACTTAAAGTACATCTTTCTCAATTTATACTAAATCTTTATTTGAGGGAGGAGATTCCTCTTGCTCTTCCACATGTGCTTGATGCTTTCTTTTCCCTTTTCCTTGAGGACAGTCATAGGAAAAGTGTCCCAACTTTTGACAGTTGTAGCATCCGATCTTTGAAACATCTTTCTTCTTATCTGGAACTCTTATGGAGTTAGCTTCTTTATTGTTCTTCCTGAAGGAACTTATTCTGTTCTTTTGAACTGTAAGAGCTTTCTCTTCGTCAACAATTAATCTCTTCTGTTGGTCTGCAAGTCTAGATTCTTCATGTGTGCAATCTGCCCATAACTTATCAAATTTGGGTAACTTGCTTCTTTCACACACTCCTTATACAAAAGGAATCCAAAATGTTGGAAACCCATTTAGGGTTGTGGTTACAAGCTCTTTGTCACTAATGACATCTCCAATAGCTGCAAGTTGATCTCTAATCTGATAAACTCTCATAAGATAGGATGAGACAGATTCTGAGTTTTCCATCTTCATATTATGAAGCTAATTTCTTAAGGCAAGATTTCAGCTAATGTCTTTTCTTTCATATAACCTGTTGAGTGCTTCATACATTTGCCTTGCTATCTGTAGTTCGGATATATGAGGGATCAAGTGATCCTTTACTGAATTTGACACGATTCTCTTTTCTTTCTTTTCATTCTTCTTATGTTTGGTCTTTTTCTCTTCTTCCTCTGGTTCTGGTACACCCACTATAACATGTTCTAGGAGATATTTCTCATCTAGAATCATATGCAACCTATGCTTCCAAGATCTGAAGTTTCCAAATCCTTCCAGCATGTCTTCTACCCTCATACCAGTAGCCATTCTTTCTTGCAATAGAAACCCTAGCCCTCCGGGCTATCGAAATAATAGAAAAATCATATTTCTTGGATCTGAAAAATGAACTCACCAAATGATGCGCTGGACTGAGGCGAGCATGCTGGTATAGACAGTTTCTAAAAAATTCCAATTTCTGACCCTTGAAACTGGACCTGCGAAATGCATCTTTCTGGTTCTGGTTCTAGTTTTCTGGTTTTCTGGTACCAAGTCAAACTAGGGTTTGAATTTCTGGGTGTTATGCCCACTGAAATTATTTGATTCTTGTGCCAAAAGATGCGCCTAGGAAGGGCACAATTCCCATTGTGGTTTGCAKCCAAAAATTCCAAATATTCAAGAAACCCTAATTTTTGAATCCCGACAAAACTGAACACTGAATCTGCGACAATGCTCCTTCAGGCCTKCTTTGATACCATGTTAAGTTTCTTGCTTAAGTTGTTATTATTAATCCCAGGTTCAATAGTAATTATTACAATTATAACAATAGCATAATAAGGATCTTACTGAAAGAAACAAGATCACAGAGTGCACAAGCATTTGTCCTGGGAAACTCTCAAGGGGAAGAAAACCTAGCAAAACTTTTTTAATATAGATTCAATAACCAAGTACAGTACCAGAATAACTCTATCTCTATGAGAGACAAACTACCATGATGCTAGACCAAAAAATAATCAAAGAACCATAGGGTAAAACCCTAAGAAAACTTCCTCCTTCTCTTCTTCACCTTGTACAAGACTTGAAACCCTGAAAAACTGTGCAATACCCAGAAAACCAGAGAAGGTGCACAAAACTGGATGTTGGAATGAGGTGTTGGGGTGTTGTATTTATACTGGTCATTTCACTTTTTACTGGGGCCGACCTATACTTTTATTTGGGGCTGACTTGTCAATATAATATATATATATATATATATTATCTTTTACTTTATTCGCAAAAGGGGATAAGAATATTCTTTGCAGTTACACAATATTTCAACATCCTCTGCGACTCCTTTACCACTTCCAATAAGTCTTCTTTTAGAAACTCATAGAAGGATTTAAATAACTCCACTATGAACCCATCCGACCTAGGGCTCTTATCGCTCTGCATAGAGGATATAACTTCACCCACTTCAGGTTCTGTAACTTCAACTCTCAAAGCCTCGTTTATTTCCTTCGATAAGATGGAGGGAAGCTTGGTCACTACCTCGATAGTTTCTTGAATTGGGAAACCCGCTGGGGTCATAAAGAGAGTTTCAAAGAAACTAGCTCCTGCTTCATCTTTTTCTTGAAAGGAGCTAACCAACACACCCTCTTCATTCTTAATTTCCCATATTGAGTTTAAGTTTCTCCTGAGGTTGGAAAAATTCTGGAAGAATTTTTTATTATTATCTCTTGCTTGGATCCAAAGGGAAGGACTCTTCTGCCTCCATTCTAACTCCTCGTTCTTCAACCAATTGGCTCTTATCTCCTCCAATATTTTGAGATTTTCTAGCAATGAATCATTGATTGCTCCTTCGTCTATATTGCTTCGAAGCCTAGAGATGCTTTATTCTATTTCCACAATCTCTCTATGACTTTTGGCTCTGCATACCATAATCCATTGTTTAATTCCCTCCTTAAGCCTCTTCAGATTAGCTATGAATTGCATCATCATTGGATTGGGAACCGAGTGAGAGAGTTTGACCCATCTTTCACCTATCAACTTTCTAAAATCAACATCCTCCAACCAAACTTGATTTATTTTTAAGGGGCCAGGTAGGGCTCTGATCTGAATTTCCACAACAAGGAGATCGGTTTGTGATAAGAGCTCTCGCCTTCCTCTACTGTTGAATTGAACCTAAAACCCATTCCCAACAAGGCCTCCGCAATAAGAAATATATCCAAAATCTTGGATCCTTCCTTTCCACCCGTTCTAAAGTTGCGCCAAGTTGGAACGAGATTGCTCGGTTCCATGTCAACTAGATGATGATTTACAAGAAAATCACGAAAGAAACCCCCTTGACGGTCTTCCCTAGGGTGCGGGCCCCAAACATCCCTAACAGACAGGGTGAAGTTCAAGATGCCTCCTTTCACTGAAAAAGGATAATTTAAAATACATGTTGAAGACAAGTCTTCCCAAATGGGGCTCTGTCAGAGTATGGACAATAGATATTCACCACCGAAAAATCAAACGAACAATCGTTATGCTTTAATTTTACAGAAATGGATGTCTGACACACTAAGGAAGAAATGGCTTTAAACTCTGGGCTCCAACCTAGTAAGAGACCACCCGACATACCTTCTACATCCACCGAACTAAAAGACCAATTGTTCATCCATGAACTACACATTTTTACTATAGTCTCAGTAGGACACATCATCTTCTGAAGCAAGATGATATCTGACTTAAGGCTCAGGAGAAGCCTTTTGAGGGAGAGTTTTTTAGGGGCGCCCCCAACCCCTCTTTAGTTGAAAGAGAGGAGAATCATTTTGAGGGGCCAGGTAGGGCAGTCCCTGCTCTAAGGGCCCTAGTTATGATAGACTAAGTTCCTTTTCTAACTTATGTTGTTTCCTTCTCCTTGGATTTGGACAAGTACAACTTCCTTCCCGCCTGTATTTGTTATTATATATCCTTAATCTTAAATATTATATATCGTTAATATCCTTAATCTTAAATAATATATATCTCCTTAATATCTTTAATCTTAAATATTGTATATCTCCCTCTTATGTATTTGATATTCGCTTTGTTTTCCTACCAATACAATAATTAAGTACATTTTGACTCGACTTGAGCGGAGCAGGGCAGAGGGGCGAAGAAATTGACCTGAGTGGGCAGAGGGGGGAAGAAATCCCATGTATTGACTTGAATTGAGTGGGGCAGAGGAGTGAAGAAACTAGACAAATGCAAAAAATCTCAGTATTCAAAGAATCTAATAATGGAGAAAAAGAATCTCAGTATTCAAATAATCTAACAATGGAGAAAAAATCGCAGTAGAAATGGAAAATTGTTAAGAAAATCGACTTGACTTGAGCAGGGAAGAGGGGCGAAGAAACCGTATGTATTGACTTGACTTCAGTGGGGCAGAGGAGCAAAGAAATCGGGCAAAAGCAAAAAATCTGAGTATTCATTTCAAAGAATCTAACAATGGAGAAAATTGTGAAGAATTGGAAAATTATTATGAATAACAGTCAGCGTCGGTGCGTCTTCTTTTGATTTGTATGATAGTGATAAAGACAAATGAAATTCCATCGTCCGTCTAATGCTGAGTTGGAAAGAGAAAATGGGGAAAACGAAAGATTGATTTGAAAAATTGGAAGGCACTTACAGACCTCTTAGCATGTATTGTTCACTTGAAATCGACTTGATAATGCCCGATTTGACTTGAATGGTTCTCGGAAGTTTCTTCATAATGCCCTCTGAATTGTGGGAAGTTTCTTCATAATTCCCTCTCAGTGTATCAGGGCCAAGAAATCAACTTGAATGGAGCTAAGCCCTCTGAGCGTATGGGGCTAGGGGGAAGTTTCTTCATAATGCCCGAATTGAATTGACTTTACAGGGGCCAAGAAATGGGGCCAGAGGAAGTTTCTTCATAATGCTCGAATTGACATGGGCAAAGAAATCAACTTGAGTGGGCAGAGTGGCGAAGAAACCAGATGTATTGACTTGAATTGAGTGGGGCAAAGAAATCGACTTTAGTTCGGGCAGAGGAGGGAATTTTCTTCTTGAATGGGGACCAAGAAATCGACTTGAATGGAGCTAAGCCCTCTGAGCGTATGGGGCCAGGGGGAAGTTTCTTCATAATGCCCAAATTGAATTGACTTTACAGGGGCCAAGAAATCGACTTTAGTTGGGGCAGAGGAGCGAAGAAATCGGGGGGATAAGAGAACCATTGTACATTGTACATAGCCAAGAACACACAACGGGCTTTGAAGGATTTTGTAGTTGTGATATTATTCTAAGATTAAAGAACTTAGGGTAACAATAAAATAATTTTATTCTTCCTCTCAACCTTTAAGCCCACTTTCTTTTCCCTCTGAGTCTGGATTCATAGTTCCCCATTCTTTCTCCTTCTTTATTTGCAGACTATGATGTAGTTATATAATATTTCAATATACAAATTTTAAATTGTATGTTTGGATTATATCCATTTCATCATATACATATACATTAATAATATGTGGATCAAAATTGTCATATTATAGCCATTATATGTTTGGATTATAGCCATTTCATCATATACATATACATTAATAATTGGGATAAGAAGAAACTCTTCTTTGAGACTCTTTTTACGCATGTTATTCTATATGGATGATAAGTCTGGGGATGCAGTATCTCTCATGAATCTTGGAGAAATATAGAGAAAATCCAAAAGAATTTTATAACCTATAATCTCAAAATTAAAGGAAATACACCCTATCCCATCCTCCTCTTAGAGGCAAGTCTTTCCCCCATTGAGAGTGCGGTTATGACTAGATACCTAATGTATAAGAACAAGTTAAACAACATGGAAGAAAAGAGGCTTCCTAAAATTGCTTCAAAATCCAATCGCAACCACCTTCGAGTCAAGCAAGGATGACATAAAGATGCCCAGTCTTGGCTAAGCCATTCGGGAATCATGGAAGACACCATTTTGCAGAATAAGGATAATATTAAAAATATCATTAAGTCAAAATTCAAGGAGAAAATGTGGTGTGATAAAGAGTTAGAGGAAAAAACAAAATTAAGGTATTATAAGGATGTAATCAACCCTAATCTAGAAGATCAAAATTATATCTCTTTTTCGACAAGTGTAAAGTAAAAAATAAGCATTGTTAAGATAAGAACACATTCTCACAAGCTCCATAGTGAAACTAGGTGTTGGTCAATTCCTAAAATGCCTTGGGATGAAAGATTGTGTCACCTTTGTGACACTAAGAAGGTTGAAGATGAAAATAACTTTCTATTAGATTGTCCATCCTATACCCAGATTAGATCTCAATTTCAAAATATTTGTCACACTACCAACCTTCCTAACCTTTTAACTCAACAAAACTATTGTGATCTTGGAAAGCTTCTCTTAATGCTTTACGAGGGCACATAAACAAAATTATAATGATCTACAAGTAATCCCTTACCCTCTTAAGGTCTGATAGACCAATTCGGTCTCAATGGACGTTAAGCATCATCATCGTCATCAACAACAATGTTCCACATCTTGAATTTTATTTTTAATAATATCTTATCCTATTTTTTTTCCTGGGAAAAAAAGCCTTTATATTCAAAAAGAATATACAGTTACAGTGT